>OX451737.1:1376730598-1376908098 GCA_948472305.1 Vicia faba | reverse complement strand
GCTTAAGCTACATTACAGGTCCTAAAACCCTTTGACACTCATAAATTTAATGCAAAACCATTGAACCAAGTTGTTATTCTAAGCCTTTGGACATTACATGGAGAATTAACCCTAAACTAGAAAAAGCATTATTTCCATTTTGAAAAAGTAGAACTTTATGTCAAGTTTGCAATCCAAGTGGTACAGTCCAAATCTTCTTGGCACAAGTTTGTGAGCAAATTGCACTGATCAAGGCCAATGTGTGCAGCATAGTGTGAGGGCCTATACAGGCTAGAATGATCAAGTGGCCATTGCTTGCTTCAAGTTCAAGTAAGATAGCATAACTTGTACCAACTTCCATCTCAGCTTACAAACACTTAGACAAACTTATCAAACACATTCCACACATCTCAACCAAGCTAAAGCACGAGCCTTTTACCTCCAATCCATCCCAAAACTCAGAATCACCTTGAAACTGCTCAAACAGAGCAACCTCTGCAGATTGAGTTCCAACTCTCAATCCTTTCAAGCATTCTTGCCCAAACCAGTTCATACACCTTCCCTACCATTTATGCAAGCTAACCAAAAGCTAAAACACAACCTGTAATCCCTCTAACTGGTTCCACCATTTTCACATTTCTGATTTGCAGGTGAAGTGCTCTAGCTCGATTCAAAAGCTTTCAAGACAAAGTAAAGCTTGGAATAACATCCTTGGACCTCAAGGAAGCTATCCCAATCATCACCTTGCACTGAGAGCTTCTCCATTGCCAGATAGAACTTCAACTGAACAGGTAAGTTTTTGAATTCGTATCTCTCTTATTAGGCATTGTTAGCTTTAGGTTTGTGTTTACCTGGGGATTTGGTAAACAACCGCTGATCCTCCAAATGGTTACTTATTTGGTTACTCGCAGGATCGATCAGATTGATCCTATGGACATAGGTTGATTTTGAAGTTTAATTAATGTGGATAAGGCTTTAAGTAAATTGGTTAAAGTAAATTGCATAAAGGAAAAGGCTTGGTAAAATAAACAAGGCTGGAATGTAAAGGTTCGACAGGAATCTTAAAGGGAAAAGCATGTAAAATACTGAAAAAGTAAATGACTTGAATTGATTAAATTGGTGTTTCACACATACATTTCTCAACAATTCGTTCGCTCACACTGGGTACTTGAATCTAAATGAGTGACTATGTATTTATTGTGAACACACGCGAGAAACTACACGTCTACTCCTATTTATACAAAAACATTCCAAGTAACCGTCGGGCAGTTACACTGCTTCGAGATCAAGCCACTTGTCACGTTCTCCATGCTCGACACTCCAGATCCTTGCACGTTCGCACGTAGTAACTGCTGGAAACCGTTTTCCCTCCAAAGCTTTGAATTTCAAACTGCTCCACTCTGGACCATCGAACACGTTCGTCAAGAGACGTCTTCGACGAAAACTCCTTCGACGTCGAAGGCAATCAGCCTTCTTCCTTGGAAGAAATCTTCTAAGTATTTGGCCATCTTTCGACGGTCACTTCGACAGGCTTAGCCAGTCGAAAGCATCTTTCAGCTTTTAATGGCTGTCATCAATTGAAACAAAGGTGTCGAATTTAGGAGCCAACAAATTGCCCCCCAAGAATGCCTTATTTCGACTCTTGAAAAGAAAAAGGCATTCTTTGAAAACGCCATTCGACACCTGCTTGTCCACGCTGAGTCACAAGTTAACTTGTGTACTTTTTGTTGCTTTTTACCAACTATTGACAATCCCAAGAAACCATCATTGATTTGATCCTAGGACGTCACTGTCAGTACGGCGTGCAGAACCAAAACATCACTTCATAATTTGTCATTATGACAAATTCAAAAAACGAGGACGCACGCTGCGTCTCTCTGTTTCTGCAGAAACGGCCAAAACAACAGGATGCTGCCACGCGTCCCACTACTCCCTGCAGCATTAAATGACATTTAATGCCCTCGTTATTGGGAATTTCTCCCACTACTATAAATAGTAGTGAATATCCCATTGTGGGACTTTTCACGCAAACAATCTCTCAAACTCCCTTGCTTCCTTGCAAACTTGTTTCTCTTTGCAGAAAAACTCTTCCCTTTCCAACTTCATCTTCATCTTCAACAATGGCTTCTGCTTCAACTGCCCCCAAGACTAACGCACCAACTGAACAACTTGCTAAGCCCAAGGTTTTTGTAACCGCTCCGGTAGTGAACGCTACAGGGAAACGAAGGGTCCCTGAACCATCTGATATCTCCGTCCGCGACGCTTACTCGCGTCACTTGATGATTCCGGTTGGATACTCCAACCAAATCTTCGCAATGGCTGGACCCATGAACCCCAGCATCTCTGAAGCTCTGAAGATCAAGAGCTACTTTCCCATTGTCGAGAAGCTCAAGCCAGTAGCTTGTGCTAAAAAGGATCCAGAAGATAACGAAGACCCCACACACGAGAAGATCGACCTTCGTTTCTTCAACAGAAGTGTTAGAGTTTTTAGGTCTTGCCCTAATCTCACCCAGGACTACGTTGCTTGGCTAACAAAGCTGGAAAAACATCAAACTCCAGTCTGGAAGGAGATGGGCATCTTTGACCTAATAATGCTGTCGAAGACAGGTTTAAACTACTCCCCAGAGATGCTTATAGCTTCGATGCTGTTCTGGGATAACTCTCACTTCACCTTTCACCTCCCATGTGGGATGTTAACTCCCACACTCTTCGACGTAGCAGCCATCACTGGCCTTCGACCAACCGGAGATTACTTCGACCCGGAAGAGATGTCGGAGGACCAAATTGGCTTTTCTGAGACGAAGCCAACATTCACCACCTTTATCAACCACTTTCATGACAAGTCGACAGACACAGTGTCCAACGTTGAACACATAGCGTTTCTAGCCTTATGGCTAACTCGCTTCGTGTTCTGTTCGAAGTCCCTGCAAGTGACCAAAAAGATGGTCACTCTGGCCACCCAACTGCATCACCGTCAGAACATCTGTCTGGCAGAACTAATTCTGGCCAGTCTTTATGACTCCATCAGCAATGGGGTTACTCTTTTGAAGCATATCGAAGATAGGAACAGTCTGCTACTCGCTGGGCCTTTCTGGTTACTTCAACTGTGGCTTAACGCCACTTTCGAGTCTTTCTTACCCAAGAAGACTCCGATAAATGAACAAGCCTCAGCGATAGCTAACAGACGTATCGAAGGAATTAGGCTGGCTCTACTGACGCCTGCGGAAGATGGGCTAGAGTTCCAACAAACCTTCACTAACTTCGTGCTGATGTTCGCTCGAAGGAAGGAATTTGTTTCGACTATGGCTCCATTCGCTCAGCGAAAGGTGGGGCCAGCTTGGTTCACAAGGCCACATCCCAAGGAGTCGAGTGGTCCCAATGTTGATGAGCACACCATACTGTGGGAGGCATTCCTTACTCCAAGGATTATGCCTCTTCGATTTAAAAGTTCTAAGACTCATCTGAGTCTGCTGGCCTATCAACCAAACCTGGTATCTCGCCAGTTTGGTATCATCCAAACCCTGCCTTCTCCCATTTTCCAAAAAGAGAAGTCAATGTTGTACTTCTGCAACGATTATACAGAAGACGCTGCTACCAAGCATATTGGAAGATATGCTGGTCGAACCATCCTCTCGCTGTTCAACTACCAGCTTAACTTCCTTTGTTCGCCATCTTTTGAAGAATGGTGGAGAAGCTATTACGCTGAGTACTTCTTCGACGAGAAGGACTTTACAGCAGAGTTGCAGAAGTCTTTTGTCCTCGTATTTGACAAAGTAAAGAAATGTAAGTTCATACTCTCACATTACTTTTTATCTTTCTCTTCGACTGTTAGCTTGTTAACTTTCCTTTTCGCTTTCAGTTGTTCGAAAACCTTTGGTCAAGAAGGCTCCAGGAGGCCCACAAGGAGGAGTCCCTTCGACCAAACCTCCACCGCCGGCGAAGACTATAGCGCCGGCGAAGACAACAGGCAACCAACAGGGGGAAGGCTCTTCGATGAGGCCTCCTGCATCGGTAACCAGATTTTCTTCATTTGCAATCTGGCTTTCGATTTTTTATTTTCGACGTAATTATTCAATCGAATTCCTATTGGTTTTATAGGCCCCTTCGCCCAAGAAAAGGGCAGCCTTGGTGATCGAATCGGGGAGTGACGACGACAGCGACGCCCCTCCTACTCCCTTAAAGAGGAGAAAGTTAACGAAGGACGCTTCTGTTCCTACTCCAGCTCCTGAAGGTCGAACCGTCAGAATAAAGGTTGGTGCAAGAAAGCCTAGGCCACCTGCAGTGGTCATCGAAGAACCAACTGAGGAGGAACTGAACGCTCTAGTTAACAATCCTGTCGAAAGTGATAATTCCAGCCCTGGGGCTGAAGCCAATCCACAGGTAATCTATTGGACCCTTCTTGTAACTTAGGCATAAATACCAGTATTTGATTATATCTCTTTCGACATCTGAAGATTTGTCTTCTTCCTCTTTTTCAGGAAACTACTGGAAGTTCCCCACCAAGGACTTCAGAAACTCTGGAATCTGCTGACCTTAGCAGGCCTCAGGTGCAAGATTTGGGCAATGACGAAGCCCACACTGAGCATGAGGCCAATGCTGAAACAGTGGAGAAGACAACTGAAGAACCTATGGCGGAGGAAACACAGCCAAAAACGGTTCCTGTGGTGGTCTTGTCGTCAGAAGAGAATCCTGAAGGAAGAGACCAAGGTAATGGCGAAGAGAGTCAAGATGCTGTCGACGAAGAGCATGAAGGTGGTACTGGCGAAGAACACCAGGATGACGCCAGCGAAGAACCAAAGAATGATGCTGGCGAAAGACCCCAAGGTGAAGTTAACGAAGAACCACGAGTCGACGCTAGTACCGCCTCAGTTCGAGTCGAAGAACAACCAAACGAGGCACTCAGCATTCAACAGCCTCCAGTCCAAGATAATGCTATGGCAAGGGTCACCTCCTCAAAGCATAGGTCGAAAGAAGACCTGGAAATCTTGAAGCGAACTGACCCTATCAGCTACCTCAATGCAATCGTTGAGAGTAAGAGTTCTTCCGACACCAGTCAGGAAATTCCTACTTTGTCGGGGAAATCTACTGAGACTTCTCCTCTTGATGATGCATTGGCGAAGGTCAAGGCCCAGTTCTTCAAGAGAGATTTAATGAAGGCTTTAGAGGGGGACCCCACTGCTCCATCTTGCTTAAAGGAGGTTTTGAATGCTGTTGATTTCGATGCTGTATCTCCAGAAATCTCAGACTTGATCATGGAACTACATTCTATGATTGACCAAGTCTCAGCGGATTACCGGCGCCAACGAAATTTCAACAGTCAGCTCGAAACGTTGCATGGCAGGAGCTTATCTGCATGGACTGCCGTCACAAGTTCGACTTCTCGAATTGCCGAGTTGTCGAAACAGAAAGCGTCTGCACAGGAAAGGTTCGATGCTATTGAGCGAGAGAATGTCTCCTTCCGAGCACAAATTGCAGAAATAGAGGCGAAGATAAACGCCAACACTGTGCTCCAAGGGGAAATTCTTTCGACCATCCCAGACGCTGAGAGCCAGACTGAGGTCAAGCAAGGCCTGGAGTTCGCTGAGAGGGCGCAAAGCCTCGATGCTCAAATTGCCAAACTGGAGCAAGAAAAATCTTGGTGCAAGAAGAGGTTGGATTTGCAGCATGCTAAGTATCTTCGACTGAAGAATTCTCTTTCTTTTTGATTCTCTTTTGTAATCATCTATTGTAATCGCTTTCGACAACAATTGCCATTTTGGCAGAAATTAATAAAAATTTCCATTTTGGCATTTCTATGGTTAATTTAGTTTATTATTTTATTTTTATCTCTTGAAGTATAGGCTTGTATTTTTTCAAATATTTACCATTTACTCTCAAAAGTCTTTTATCACCACTTATCTCTTCGACTTCATAGGCTCCACCAGAAAAAGTTTGGATAACTCTGAAGGGTCCTTCCCATTTGGGTGACCATTTCCCCATGCTTCGATCCCGTCGATCCATGGGAAGAATTACCTTCCAAACTAAATCTTCAGGCAAAAATGCCTTAGGTTTTACCTTTCTATTATAAGAGTCTTCGACTCTTTTCTTCTGAAGCCTGAGTAAGTCGAGAGCGTGTAATCTCTCTTCGTCTAAATCTACCAATTCATCTAACATCATGTTCCAATAAACCTCAGAAGGAATATCATAATGCCTCTGAACTCTTGCAGATTGAAGACAAATTTCTGCTGGCAATACTGCATCATGGCCAAAAGTTAGCCTATATGGTGTTGTACCAGTGGCTTCTTTTGGGGACGTTCGACAAGCCCATAAAATCTGGTCTAACGTCTTATGCCAATTCTTTGGTTTCTTCCCAACATGCTTCTTTATCAAGCCAATTACCACTTTGTTAGCTGCTTCGACTTGACCATTCGCCTGTGCATAGTAAGGCGTGGATGTTAGGAGTTTGAAACCTGTTTCCTGAGCAAATTCCTGCATCTTTCGACCAGTGAAAACTGAACCTTGATCAGTTGTTATTGTCTCAGGGATTCCATACCTAAAAATAATGTTCTTTTGAATGAATTCAATGACATTTTCTTGGTCTACATTGACTAAAGGGACTGCTTCGATCCACTTAGTAAAATAATCAATGCCTACCAATATGTATTTCTGGCTCTTTGATGATGCTGGTCGAATCTCTCCAATAAGATCCAACGCCCATCCTCGAAAGGGCCAAGGCTTCACTATCGAGTGAAGTTCGCTTGCTGGTACATGCTGGATGCCCGTATGAACTTGACACTCTTGGCAACCTCTGGCGAACTCAACACAATCTTTCAGCATAGTGGGCCAATATAGTCCTTGTCGAAACAACAACCATTTCATCTTATGGCCTGCTTGGTGAGCCCCACATGCCCCAGCATGCGTAGTCGAAAGGGCTATGTATGCTTCAGTTTCACTTAAACATTTCAGCAACACCCCTTCAGGCGTCTTCTTGAATAACTCATTACCCATGAGTACAAAACTCAACGCCCTGTATTTTGTTTTTCGTTCTGTCGGAGCTCCTGGATTTTGAAGATAGTCCACAATGGGTTTCCTCCAATCCTGGTCTGACAAATTATCAATGAACGAAATCTCGAAGTTTGAGTGATCAGCGTATCCTAACCTTGTTGATTCCAAGTCTGTTGGTGATAGACAAGTCGCTCTTATCTTCTCTCGAACTTCGATTGCTCTTTGTAATCTCGTTTTTGAAATTTTATACCCAGATGCAATCTGTGCCAAGTCATTGGCTATTTGATTTTCGACTCTGGGTATGTGTCGAATATTGACACTTTCAAATTGTTTCAATAAACGATTTGCAATCACAAAGTACATAATGAGATTCTCTCTTATGCATTTATACTCCTTTGTGACTTGCTTGATGACTAACTCTGAGTCTCCCATTATTTCGACTCGAGTTGCCCCCAATTCCAACAATATTTCAAGGCCAGTAATTAGAGCTTCATACTCAGCCTCATTGTTCGAACAAGAACCTTCGATTTGGTACTTGAATGTTGTTGGAATTTTATCTGGAGAAATAAGTAAGACTCCTACTCCTGTTCCATTTTTATGGCTGGAACCATCGAAGTAGAATTTCCAAGGTTCTATCTCCACATAATTAATATCCTCGACTTGAATAGAGTGGTCGACTATGAAGTCTGCAACCACTTGTCCTTTTACTGCCTTAAGAGGCATAAAGGTCAAGGAGTATTCAGTCAATGCTAATGCCCACTTGCCAATTCGACTATGCAAGATAGGTTTCGACAACATATATTTGAAAACATCAAAATGAGACGAAACATAAACATCAACTGGTTTTATATATTGTTTGAGCTTTGTACAAGAAAAATACAGACATAGACACAATTTTTCAACTTCGCTATATCTAGTTTCTGCATCATTCAAAACTCGACTGAGATAATAAATGGGTCTTTCGACTCCATTCTCATCCTCTTGGGCTAACATACTTCCCAGAGTTTTGTCAGATGCAGCTATGTACAATCTCATACTCCTATTGCTACAAGGAGGCACCAAAATAGGTGGCTTAGTGAGGTACCCTTTGATTTTGTCGAAGGCTTCTTGTTGCTCTTGCCCCCATTCGAACCCCTCCTTATTCAGTCGAAGTAAGGGTGAAAAGGCCTGAGCTTTCCCACTTAGGTTAGATATAAACCTTCTCAAGAAATTTATCTTGCCTAAGAGAGATTGCAATTCCTTCTTATTCGATGGCGCTTTCGCTTCCAAAATTGCCTTCGTCTTGTTCTGATTGATTTCGATCCCTTTCTTGTGGACAACGAAGCCCAAGAAATCTCCAGCTTTTACACAGAACGCACACTTCAAAGGGTTCATCTTCAGACCATGTTCTCTCATTCTTTCGAATGATTGTCGAAGGTGGTCTATGTGACTCTTCCTGGAAACAGATTTTATAACAATATCATCAATATAAACTTGCATAAACGTGTTAATAAAATCATGGAAGATAGTATTCATTGCTCGCTGGTACGTTGCCCCAGCGTTCTTTAGGCCAAAAGGCATCACTACCCATTCGTAAGTGCCTAAGGCCCCAGGGCATCGAAAAGCTGTTTTCGACACATCCTCTTCAGCAATGAAAATTTGATTATATCCTGAATAACCATCGAGCATACTCAGGTATTCGTAGCCAGCGGCAGAATCGACTAGCATTTCCGCCACAGGCATTGGATATTCATCTTTGGGGGTGGCAGCATTCAGATCTCTGAAATCTATGCACACCCTTAATGTGCCATTTTTCTTAATTACTGGCACTATATTGGCAATCCATTCGACATACCTTGTAACACGAATGAACTTGCTTTTCAGAAGTCTTTCGACCTCCGTTTTGGTCTTCGACAAAATTTCTGGAGCGAAGCGTCTTGGATTTTGCTTGATTGGCTTCTTTCCAGGTTTGATTGGCAACTGAAGTTCTACCAATCCTCTGTCGAGACCGGGCATTTCGTCATAATCCCATGCAAAACAGTCTTTAAACTCTTTCAGCAATTGGATTACTTCCAACCTAAGTTCTGGATCAATTCTGGCGCTGATGTAAGTTGGCCTATTCTCTGATCCTTCGCCTAAGTTGATTTCTTCTAAAGGGTCTTGTGCTAACATCTTAATGTTGTTCGCCAAGGGATCCTTTTCGAAGCCCAGAGGCTCATCGTCATAGATCGCGTCGAGCCTCTGTTCCTGCATTCCTTCTGTCGAGATGTCAGGAGGTTCTGGGTCAAAATCTTTTCCAGGACCTATAACTGGTGGCTCTGGGTCGAAATCTTTTCCAGGACCTGCAGAAGATAGTGCTTGGTCATTGGCCTTGGTGGCCATATATTTTACTTCGGCTTCGAGAGCCGTTATCATCTTGGTTTCAGCCACATAGGCCGAAATTCGCTTCAGAGATTGTGACTCAGTCATTATCACTGAATTCACTTCCCCAACCAGTTGGTTGGATACCAGTTAGCCCACTGAATTCTATGTGGGACACATCCTCTCTGTCCCATTGGAAACCATGCTCAGGATGCAGGTATAGGGAACAAAAGGTGTTTGGCGCTGGCGCCATGTCGAAATCAGGAGCTGGACATGGCCCTATGTGAGCCAAGTTTTTGTCGAAATCTGTTACACCCAAGTGGTTTACTTCGCCAAGGTAGTAACTCTGATCAGCCTCTATGTTTTCGACCAACCCATCTGGGCGCCATAGAAGCAGTCTTTGATGCATCGATGAAGGCACAGCACCTACACCATGTATCCACTCACGACCTAACAAAAGGTTGTAGTTAGGTTTGGCTGAAATGACCATGAACATTGTTGGTCGAAGGATCGACCCAACTTTTATGTCGAGCTGGATCACTCCCATGGTGGTCCCAATGCCTCCCTCATAGTTGGACAGGACCATATTGTGAGGTTTTATTTCTTCATCCCTTTTGCCAATCTTTATTAGCACAGAATGAGGGATAATATTGATAGTGGCCCCACAGTCGACCAATATCTTGTTCACAGTGGTCTCTTCGAGCTTAGCCCTTATGAACAAAGGTTTGAGGTGATTTTTCATCGCCTCTGTGGGTGGCTCGAAGAAGCCATTTTGTTCTTCTGTAGTGCCATTGTTCATGACAAAATAGCACACTGGCCTGTGTCTGGCCATTTCTTGTTCCATCTCCCAGTCACTGGTTTCGACTTCTACTTGTCGATTGAATTCCCTAGGCAGCATTGAAACAACGTTCACCATTATGTCCAGGGTATCGTCGGACTCAGCATCATCTTCGTCTTCGACTTCGCTCTGGTTAGGCCAAACTAGCCTGTTGGTAACTGGTTCTCTCTCAAGAGGCTTTCTTTGTTTCCTTTGAGGCACATTCGAACTAGTTTCAGCCTTAGGTTCGTTGGTGGCCTCTCTTTCAGCTTTTCGCCTTCTTTGATACCTCCTCCATTGGGATCTCGACATAGGATTTTTTCCCTTGTAGTTGCTGGACACTTGAGCAACTTTGGGTGCAGCAACTTGAGGATCTTTCTTCTGGATTAAAGAGGAACCTCTTGGCACTTCGAAAGAATGCCATTTCTCTTCACTTGGCCTTTTCCGGCCAGATGTTTTGTACCAAGTGTCTACTGGTACATTTGTTGGAGGCCTAAAAGTCGAAGGCCTCTTGTCTTGATTAGAACCCCTTCTGGGATCATGTCGAAGGTCAGAATTCTCCCTTCTCTTGTTCGCTGCTCTCACTCCTTGGATGTGCTCAGCAGCTTTTTTATCAAAGATGGAACTACATCTTGGACATAGCATGACCTCTGATTTCTTCTTCTGGCATCTTTGTAAAAAATCTGCCAAGTTTTCGTTTTCCTTAGGGAAAGCCGTTTTATTTGCCTGCTCTTGCCTTATGGCCTCTTCTGAAGCTTTAGGGTCAGAAAGTTCAACCATGTTGATGTTCATGGTATCCTTAGTAGCAAGAGTTAGTTGTTTCATTTGTGTTTCCAGTTTCTCCGTCTGGCCTTGTACAGTGGCCAATTGGGAACTGGGCTTTGGTCCAGTTTTTTGTACTTCAGCAGTCTTCGACTTTGGGTCTTCGACCGCTTTCTGGACAGCCTCAATTGTCTTCCTGGATAGGTTTCCAGAAAAACTGCCAAAAATTGGCATTTTGATGTGGTCCTTGGAGACTTCGACCATGTTAATGCCTGGCTTCTTCGACTGGATCTTGGTAGCCTCTACCATGTTCACCTCAGAGGGCTCTGCATAGTGGGCTTCAGCCTTCATTGGATTGGAGTCGACAGCCATGGGGGATTTGTCAGCAAACTTTAATCTCCCTTCCTCAATAGCGTCTTGGACAAGATTCCTGAAAAGAAAACATTGAGAAGTTTTATGGCCCAGAAAATTATGATATTTGCAAAAACCCCTCTTCTTTCTTTGATCAAGAGGAGGCACTTTTACCCCAGGGGGTACTATCATTTGGCCATCTTTAACTAGCAAGTCGAATATTTCATCACATTTTGTGATGTCAAAACTATAAGTCTTCTTTGGGAACCTATCATTGGTCTTGTCTGGACCAATGGGATTTTTCCCATTTGAGGGGACTAACTGTTTACAAGAGTATGGAGGCCCTTGTTTCAGTTCTGCTAAATCGACCTCTCCTTCCTCGACAGCTAAAGTATCGTCGAAGGATTCTAGCTCTTCGTCATCCATCTCAACGTAAGCTATTCTCTCTCTCTTGTGAGTTTTTGTTGCCTTAGCTTTTTCAGCTTTAAGGCGTTCGACTTGTCGAACTCTATCGGCCAGTTGGGCCATGTCTCTTAGGTACTGGGTATCTAGCTTCTTCCTAATGGAATAGTCTAAACCGCCTGCGGCCATTTCGACCAGCTCATGTTCTGGCACTTGTGTAAAACATCTCGCCTTAAGCAACCTAAACCTATTTAGATATTCGTCTATAGGTTCAGTGAAACGTCTCTTAACACTCGCCAGTTCTTTCAGGCTTATCTTGGTTTGCCCCATATAGAATTGTTCATGGAACAATCTTTCCAATTGGGTCCAATGGTGGATCGAATTGGGGGGGAGAGTTGTAAACCAAGTAAAAGCGTTCTTGGTTAAGGAACTTGGGAAGTATTTGATTCTTAGGTTTTCATTATTTGAAATGTCTCCTGCTTCGATCAAATACCTAGCCACATGTTCGACAGTGGATTCTGTCGTGTCCCCAGAGAACTTAGTAAATTTGGGGACTTTGGTTCTAGGGGGTAAGTCAGTTTGTAACACATATTCTGACAATGGAGAAGTAAAATTGGGCCTTCGAAAGCCCATGTTCATTCCATTCTGAGTCATGATTCTTTCGATCATGGTTGCCAGATTGTTTTCCAACCCCATGTTTTGGTATTGGACATGCTGAACCACTTCGTCAGCATTTTGGTTTCTGTTAACTAACCTAACCTCTGGGGCTATTACCCTAGGTTCTTCGACAGGTTGTTCTACAGGCTGTTGGGCCTGATTAATGGTGGTTTCCTCCTCTACAAATATCCCCTGATTTCCTCTTATTTGCGCCCTTTGGGGCTGTCGAATAGGTGGGGGTACTCCAAAGAAGTCAGCCAAACGCGTCATTTGCGCTGTAACTTGCTGATTCGACTGAGTAGTATTTTGTATTAGAGGATTTAGCACTGTACTCAAAGTTTGTGCCAACATTTGCACCATATCATGGTTGCTTTCGTCCATCTGTTGCCTCAAGACTGCTGTCGAGGCATTTGTAAGGCCATGGGCTACTTGGGCCGTTCCTCCTAAGAGTTGGGTCCTATTTCTATTCGCCATGCCTACTCCAGAGCCTTGGAGTGGCGAAGTGGCACTCACGAAAGGTTCTGAATAAGTGGACGCAGCATTCGTCAGGCTTGCCAATTCAGAAGTTGGCATACCATAGAATGGAATAAATCCTGGGGGAACCACTGGCCTTGGACCAGTATTTCCCCTTGGAGGGGGAGTTCCCAAAGTCATTCTGGGGCCTGCAAACGAAGTTGTTGGCCCTGTGGTTGTGACTGACACTGCTGGCATCGAACCAACATTCGTCGCTTCACTCACGGTCATATTAACCGTTGCTCCCACACTCGTTTGTGGGATTTCATTATTGTTTGGCGGATTCGCCATCTCTTCCCTTCTTCTGGCAGTATTATTATCGTTGGTGTATATTCTACCACTCCTCAATAACATACAACTCGAAAAGATGAGATTTTTCAACAATCAACACACAGTCCCACCGGGTGTGCCAATTTGTTTACCTGGGGATTTGGTAAACAACCGCTGATCCTCCAAATGGTTACTTATTTGGTTACTCGCAGGATCGATCAGATTGATCCTATGGACATAGGTTGATTTTGAAGTTTAATTAATGTGGATAAGGCTTTAAGTAAATTGGTTAAAGTAAATTGCATAAAGGAAAAGGCTTGGTAAAATAAACAAGGTTGGAATGTAAAGGTTCGACAGGAATCTTAAAGGGAAAAGCATGTAAAATACTGAAAAAGTAAATGACTTGAATTGATTAAATTGGTGTTTCACACATACATTTCTCAACAATTCGTTCGCTCACACTGGGTACTTGAATCTAAATGAGTGACTATGTATTTATTGTGAACACACGCGAGAAACTACACGTCTACTCCTATTTATACAAAAACATTCCAAGTAACCGTCGGGCAGTTACACTGCTTCGAGATCAAGCCACTTGTCACGTTCTCCATGCTCGACACTCCAGATCCTTGCACGTTCGCACGTAGTAACTGCTGGAAACCGTTTTCCCTCCAAAGCTTTGAATTTCAAACTGCTCCACTCTGGACCATCGAACACGTTCGTCAAGAGACGTCTTCGACGAAAACTCCTTCGACGTCGAAGGCAATCAGCCTTCTTCCTTGGAAGAAATCTTCTAAGTATTTGGCCATCTTTCGACGGTCACTTCGACAGGCTTAGCCAGTCGAAAGCATCTTTCAGCTTTTAATGGCTGTCATCAATTGAAACAAAGGTGTCGAATTTAGGAGCCAACAGTTTGTGAAGAGAATATGTCATAATCATTGCCCTGAACATGCCCATATAATTAGATTTTATTTATATTATGTGTGTTGCAAGAATTTGATGTCTGAACTTTGAACAAAAATTAGGTTAAGAATTGGGAGAGAAGAAATTCTCTCTCATTTCTGAGAGTTAAAACATGTTTTTTATATGTGTGAATTCGTGGGAAGATGCTTAACAGTTTTGATGTTGGAAGTTTTTGCTAAAACTCAAGGAATCAGGACCTTGCAATGGAAGAAAGTGGCGCGTGTTTTGTTCAAACAGAAGGCTGGAGGTTGAAGAAAGGTCTTCATGGGCTGGGCTTGTGTTGACTTTTCTTTTTGCACCATATAATTGCTTCTGAACCCCCTGAGCCCATTTTGCTTATTTCTTTGATTTTTTGACTTTTTCTTTTTTTTGATTGAGTTATTTATTTTTTCTCATGATATTAAAAATATAAAAATATTTTTTCTCACCATTTTTGAATTTATTAGGCATTTATTTAGGTTTCTTTTAGTTTATACATAAATAGATAAATACATATATTTTTGTTTAAAATACTAAAATAATGCGAATACATTTTTATACACTTTTATTTTTGTTTTACTTTCTGAAAATATTTTATAGAAAAATACTTTTTTTTATTAAATATTAAATATTATTATTTTTATATATAATACATATTTAGAACTTAATACATATATATATATATATATATATATATATATATATATATATATATATATATATATATATATATATATTAGTATATTTAGGTTAAAATACAAAAATACCTATATTTTTCATTTTATTAATATTTGACATAAAAAATACTTTTTATAAATATATTTCATTTTATTTTATTTTTGTACATAATAAATAAATACTTGTATTAAATTAAATAATAATACATTTTATTTAATAGAATTAGGGTTTTGCCCTAAATATGAAAATACTCCAAAAAATAATACCTTTTTTTTCTTTTTTATTTTACATAAATAATTCTTTTTTCATACATATAAAAATTCTTTTTGCATTCTTGCATATTTGTCTTATTTTATTTAATCTATGTGAATTAATCATCTTGTAAAATATTTCAATATTGATGTAATAGTTTTAGGTTTAAATTCCTTGTCAAAATCCTCATTTGAACATTTGTACCCCCCTTCCCATATTTGGTTTTGTAATAGCTTAGTAAATTTATTTTCGCACTTTATTGCTTTCCAATTATACCATGTTAGAATTAGGGTTTGTATGCGAAAAACGACAAAATAGTTATGACCTAATCTCAAGACAAACAAGCATGAAAATGGACACACAAATCACACTTGCACCCCCTAGGGTATTCCACTTGTTGCCTTTCAAAATTGGGCCATGTTGTATGTTAGGTCTCTTTGGGCAAAACAAACAAATTGAATGATCATAGTCCCTCGATAACACTTTCAAAATGTTTACCTAAACAAATGATCAAGTCCCTTAAAGAAAATGCCCAAAGATACTTGGCATCATTACAATTATGGTCTAAACAATGACCCGCGCCCGTCCCTTTCACATCCTAACATGAGATTGTCCACCAAATACAATGGTGGAACAAACTTGTTAAAAGGGTTAAAACATAGCAATAATCTTTGAGAAATTTAGGAGTAGATAACCTCTTAGTTACTTGAATCGAACTTGCAAAACAAAAACACTTGTCTATTTTTTAAAACCACACCTCACAACACTTTCAAAACAACTTTCAAAAACAAATGAAAAACTTTTCAAAAGACATACACCTTTGTATACATCCCAACATGGATCATTACAAAGGTTGCCATCACATTGGCCTCTTTTCAAAACATTTTTAACCCACACACAACAAAGCACCATTTCAAACAATTGAAAATTAAGGCAAGTTGATCTAAGCAAGTAACTAAGAGCCCATGGATAACCATGGATAGAAAGGGTGCTAATACCTTCCCTTTCTATAATCTACTCCCCGAACCCAAGAAAACATCTCAAAGGTTTTTGCTGTGCTTTTTAACCTTTCCTTAGGATAAAATAAAAAGTCGGTGGCGACTCTTGCTCAACCGAAACATTTGCGAAAACAAACGCAAAACCTCAAGTCAGTTCTCCCACCGTACCACAGAACTGGCGACTCTGCTGGGGAGAACTTATAAAGTGGAGTAACCTTAGGGCTTAGATCACCTTTGTTTTCAATTGTTTGCTTTGTTTGCTTTTATATTTGTGGGCTTTGCATCGGAGTTTCATAGATCCTAACCCGGATCTGGGAAATACCCTTTTTAGGTAGCATAATCTGTGAGGGACCTGTCTGGCGTAGACCGACATGGGTGAAGCAGTGGCTACGTTGGTGTGGCATCTTGGTCTGTACCTATATCCCTTGTGTTGCAACGGGGAGAATATAGGTCTTCTAAGGAGTCATTAAACACCAACCAACCTTAGAACCCTAAATTGACCAAACTTGGCTATTAGGACAGTAGCAGTATGCTACACTCATTGAGGCTAAACTCTCGAGATGGTTCTGGCCGCGAGAAAAGATTGCGATGCTGGAGTTATGACCGATTGAGGGTAGCCAATGATTTGAGATCCCCTAGAACCCGGTTACTTTTGATAGGACAGGTTTTTAACCAACAAAACCAAAAGAGGGTAATACCTGAAATTCATGCTGGCCTGAAACCTAAGGGTGTCTTGTGTGACTTGTGTGCCTTACCATGCTTGCTTATGTGAATACTTGTGGTGTGCCTCATCATAGCATCATGCCATCATACCATTGCATGCATCCTGTATAAAGGACTAACCCATTTCAAAGACAAAAGAGTTTCATCTTTGCTCTGTTTTGTAGGACATCATGATGCCCGTGCGTAGAAATACTGTCCGGCTCAACTTTGTTCAACCACCAACTTTGCTCAAGGATTTGGTTGGTAGGATTCCAAACACTTCTTCCTTCATCAACAGACATGGTTCTCTCCTTGGCTTGGTCACTGCAAAGTGGGACCAACAACTGATAAGTGTTCTGACCCAATTTTATGATCCTCTGTGTCATTGTTTCACCTTTCAAGACTTCCAGCTGGTTCCTACCCTGGAAGAATTCTCTTACCTGCTTGGGATCCCTGTCTTGGAACAAAATCCATTCACTGGTTTGGAAAAGACTCCTAGGCCTGAAGAGATTGCTGCAATTCTCCCCTTGACCAAAGAAGAGGTATTAGCTAACTGGGAAACTAGAAATAGGGTCAAGGGCTTTTTGGTCAAATTTCTGGTTGGCAAGGCTAATTATTTCTGGAATGATTTGGACTTCAAGGCGTACGAGGATATTCTGGCTCTTTTGATCTATGGTATGGTATTGTTTCCCAATCCTGACACCTTTATCAGTATCCATGTCATAAGGATCTTCATGTCTCGGAATCCGGTACCCACTCTTTTGGGTGATATTCTACAACAACTCTATGCTCGTACCGCTCGAAAACGGGGAACTCCGTGGTGTTGTGCTCCTTTGCTAGTGAGGTGGTTTATTTCGCACCTTCCTAAGTTCGTGTTGAAGAATGAAGAAGGAAAAGGTTGGGCTCGGAGGTTAATGTCTCTCACTGATAATGACATCACCTGGACTCTCAGAGGTTTGGATGAGGTAGCTGTTGTTGACCGTTGCGGAGAATACCCTAATGTTCCGTTGATTGGTATCCAAGGAGGAATCTCTTACAATCCATGCTTATCCCTCCGTCAGTTTGGAAGAGCCAGAGGAGATGGGCCTCATGAAATGCTGGTTCCTCACTTCCATTTTGAGTTTCAGGCAGACAGTGACAAACTACGCCATGGATTCATTAGAGCTTGGGACAGAATTCACAAAGCTGACCCACATGAGTTGGGACCAAAGACTTCTCTACCATTGGAGCCCTATTGCAAATGGGTCCGCGTCCGTGCTCAGAGGTTAGGTATGCCATACGAAGCTGTTAGACCTCTCATTCTTGAATCTCCTGATGAAGATGGGGTTCCTCCAACTGTCCTCCCTCCTCAGATACCTACTGATTTTGACACAATGAAGAGATCTTGGGCGCAGCTAAAGGAAGAACGGGATTTCTATCGGGAGAAGTTCAACGAGCAGGAACGGAAGATCCAGAGGCTGACTAAGCAATTGGAGGAAGAGAGGGTCCTGAACAACTACATCAACACTGAGAAAAGGAGGCCATGGGAGCACTGATAGGCTTTGGATATTTCCTTTTATAGCTTTTATTTCCTTTCCAGTATTTTTCATTCCCGTAATGCCTAAGGGCAAATTGTTGAACAATTGAAAATTTTAATCTAATGAAGTGTGTTTCCCTTTTTTTGTCTACAAATTTGAATCTTGTTTGTCTTTGAAAACATAAAACATACGCATTCCATTGCACCATATACATAGCAGGTACCCTATTTCACAGGTTGCTTAATCTCCTTCGCTGTTTATTTTGAACAGTCATCATGAATCCAGACTCATCCAGTGAGCAAGCAATCAAGGCCCTTCAGGCCCAAAGTGCACAGTTTCAAGAGATGGTCTTGAGCCTGGCCCAAGGTCAGCAAGAGTTGAAGACTCTACTCCTGAAGAAGAAGAAGAAGAAAAAGAGGATTGCGTTGTTCAACACCGGACGCAGATTTGGGAACACACTCCATAATGAAGCTGATCCAACTACTTCTTCTGCTGAGAAAAACAGTCCCCAAGGGGGAGGAGCTCCTAGTCCCGCAGTCTCCAACAACGAGACGGACTACAATGACGAACAATACCCACCTGCTGCTGACAGATACAAGCAATTGGAGGACCGCTTGAGCGCCATGGAAATTCAGAATGTGCCGGGACTGGATTTCGGAGATCTGGGGTTATCTTCTGGGGTAGTAATTCCACACAAGTTTAAGGCGCCTGCCTTCGCCAAGTATGATGGGGTCTCCTGCCCAAAACTGCATCTGAGGTCGTACGTAAGGAAGATCCAACCTTACACGGCGGATAAGAACCTTTGGATTCACTTCTTCCAAGATAGCCTCTCGGGGTCGCAGCTTGAATGGTTCTACCAATTAGATGGAACTAGCATCCGACACTGGGAAGATTTGGCAACCGCATTCTACAGACAATATCAATACAATTCTGATCTCGCTCCAACGCGTACCCAACTTCAGGGTATGTCTCTAAGAACGGGTGAGGGGTTCAAAGAATATGCACAAAAATGGAGAGATTTGGCTGGCAGGGTGCAGCCTCCATTGACGGATCGTGAGCTGGTTGATATGTTCCTAGGGACTTTGTCTGGTCCATTTTTCAATCATTTGGTTGGTAACTCCTCCGCCGGGTTCACGGATTTGATTCTGACGGGAGAAAGAATTGAAGCTGGCATCAGGTCGGGAAAGATACAAAAAGCTGCCTCCACAAGTACTGAGAAAAGGCCTTTCAAGAAAGAAGCAAGTGTCGTCTATGGTCCTAGAAGACAAGTCAAACCCGAAAGTCGCCAAGCCGTCAATGCTTTGGTCATTTCAAAACCTGCTGCTGCTCCTCAGCAGTACAATCAACAAAGAGGTGAAAGGCCCAAGAGGCAGTATACTCGGCTAAGCATGACCTTATCTCAAATTTTACCCCAACTGTTATCAACCAACTTGGTGACCATCAAAGAAGCTCCTAAGGTCGTCAACACTGCGTCTCCTAAGTATAACCCAAATGCCCGGTGTGCTTATCATTCTGATAGTCCCGGGCACACTACTGATGATTGCTGGGCCTTGAGAAACAAAGTTCAAGATCTTATCGACGCAAAGGAAATTCAGTTTGAAGCGCCTGAGAGACCGAATGTTGTAACTGCCCCTATGCCCCAGCATAGAGTAAATGCCATTGAGGAAGAGTTGTATGTTGTTTCGGTGAATGAAGTTGTTACCCCTCTTTTGACTGTTAAGAGGAACTTGCTACTAGCCGGATTATTTCCGGGTTGTAGCAAGGGTTGCCTCCTGTGTGCTGTTATCCCTACCGGTTGTCCGCTGCTGAAATCAGGCATCCAAAGCCTGATGGATAGCAAGGAAATTTTGTTCAAGAAAACTGCTGTTCCGTTTGTTCCCGTTGAAGAAATATCTGTTGTCACAATTTACAATCCTGCCAAAGCTCCCGTGAAGAATCCAGTCCAAATTATGTCTGTTGCACCCATCACTATTACTGTCCCAGGGCCTCTCCCGTATGAGTCTAATAAAGTTGTTCCATGGCATTATGGGGCCGACGTGTATGTGCTTGGAGTGAAGCAGGAGTTCAACACCAATACCAGTATCAGTAACATCACTGGTCCCGCCAAGATTACCCGCAGTGGCAGGCTCTTCTCACCTGACATTGCATCGCCAGTTATCCGAAAACCTCTCACCATCACACCCGCAAGTGTGCATGTTCCAGTTCAAGTTCCTGTGTCTACTACTGCCGCCGAGTCCTCTGATACTCGGGGCAAAGAAGTTGCTACCGATTCGCCTGCTAGGATGGAGGCACCAAAAAAGAAGACTGCTGTGGAAGCCTCCCAGCAAGAAATGGAGGAAATCCTTAAAATTATCAAAAAGAGTGACTTTAATGTTGTTGAACAGTTGGGGCATACTCCCTCCAAAATCTCTATGTTATCATTGCTGCTATGCTCAGAAGCCCATGCAAAAGCCTTGATTTCATTTCTGAAAACGGCCCATGTGCCGCAAGAGACCTCCACAGATCAATTCACCGACTGTGTGGCTAATTTGACGGTTGACAACGGCTTGGGGTTCTCAGATGCTGACCTTACCGCCAAGGGGAAAAATCACAATGATGCCCTGCATGTTTCCATAGAATGCAGGGGCACTACTCTCGCACACGTGTTAGTGGATACCGGCTCTTCCCTGAATGTTTTGCCCAAGAAAGCATTGGATCGCTTGGATTGTGAGGGCCTGGAGTTGAAACCTAGTAACATCATCGTTAGAGCCTTCGACGGTTCTAAGAGGATGGTGCACGGTGAAGTGGACATCCCTATTCGTGTGGGTTCCCAAGTTTTCAACTCAACGTTCTATGTAATGGATATTCGTCCATCTTACTCCTGCTTGTTAGGACGACCCTGGATTCACAAAGCTGGGGCAGTAACATCCACTCTACACCAAAAGCTCATATACCCTGTCAAAGGGAAGATTGTTACTGTGCAGGGTGAGGAGGAATACATGGTTAGTCACTTGAATTCATTCCGGTATATTGAGATGGACGGGGAGTTTATTGAAACCCCATTTCAGCATTTTGAGGAAGTACCTCCAGTGTTGGCATCAGCTGAGGCAGTGATTGAAGAAGATTTTCCGTTGAAGATGGCGTCCTTGAAGGATGCCCGGGTTGTAATCGAGAAAGGCAATTGTGCAAACTGGGGTCAGCTTCCTGACTTCACTCAAAAGAACGACAAGTTTGGGCTGGGCTTTACTGCAGAGGCTCAGAGGGCTGTGCGCAAGGACAAGATCAGAAAGGCTCTGGTGTTTATCTCCAACCCAAGGGTGAATGCTATCGAGGAGGACGTAGAGGAAGCGGAGTTTGACAGTTGGATCTATCCAACCACCAGCAACGGACCAAGCAACTGGACGGCAAAGGATTTTACACCTATCACATTTGTCACGCAGTAATTAATTTCTTTTGATCTCCAATTTGTAACAAACAATATGTTAAAACTTTGTTGGCTCGGTGTCCTACCCGGGGCATCGTAGCTCCATTTGTGAGGGCTTTTTGTATGACATTTCCATATATCATCAATCAAAACATTGGACGTTTGTTGCATTTCAAATCTTGTGCTTTTTTTCTTTTTGTGTTATATATTGCAAAACAGCTATATTTACACACACTCACTTATACAGGTTTCAATCCACTCTGGATCTCACTGGTAACAGCTCTGCTACCGCCAGTTATGACTTCGAGAATCCGATCAACTTAGCCGAAGACGAAGGTGAAGATGATTGCGAAGTGCCTGGTGAACTCGCAAGACTGCTACTCCAGGAAGAGAGGGTTATTCAACCACATGAAGAGTCGGTAGAAACGATTAACCTGGGTACTGAGACAGATAGGAAAGAGGTCAAGATTGGGGCTAATCTAGAGCTCGGCGTGAAGCAACGATTGATCCAGATGCTACATGATTACATGGAGATATTTGCTTGGTCCTATGAAGATATGCCTGGTTTGGATGCCGACATTGTAGTTCATCACCTGCCAACCAAGGAAGACAGCCCTCCGATAAAGCAAAAGGTCCGCCGTATGCGCCCAGAGATGTCAGAAAAGATCAAGGCTGAGGTTATGAAGCAATTCGACGCCGGGTTTCTAGCAGTAACTTCTTACCCTCAGTGGGTTGCCAATGTGGTGCCGGTGCCAAAGAAGGACGGTAAAGTCAGAATGTGTGTCGACTACAGGGATTTGAACAGGGCAAGCCCCAAGGATGACTTCCCCTTACCTCACATCAACGTTCTTGTTGACAATACTGCTCAACACAAGGTTTTCTCCTTCATGGATGGTTTTTCAGGGTATAACCAGATCAAGATGGCTCCGGAGGATATGGAAAAGACTACCTTTGTGACTCAGTGGGGCACCTTCTGCTACAAGGTCATGCCATTCGGGTTGAAAAATGCTGGGGCAACCTATCAACATGCCATGGTTGCTTTATTTCATGATATGATCCATCATGAGATTGAGGTATACGTTGATGACATGATTGCAAGGTCTCAAACTGAGGAGGAGCACCTTGATCATTTGAGGAAGCTGTTTGACCGACTAAAATTATACAAGCTGAGATTGAATCCCAACAAATGCACCTTTGGGGTGAGGTCCGGAAAATTGCTAGGTTTCATTGTAAGTGACAAAGGTATTCAAGTGGACCCTACCAAGGTAAAAGCCATATAAGAGATGCCGACTCCAAAGACAAAGAAAGAAGTCAGAGGCTTCCTGGGACGATTGAATTACATTGCCCGATTCATCTCACATCTGACTGCTACTTGTGAGCCAATCTTCAAATTACTGAAGAAAGATCAAGTGGTACGCTGGAACGATGAATGTCAGGCCGCCTTTGAAAAGATAAAGGAGTACCTCCAAGAGCCACCCATTCTTATGCCACCAGTGGAAGGAAGACCTCTAATATTATACTTGACAGTACTTGACAATTCAATGGGGTGTGTGCTGGGGCAGCATGACGAGTCTGGCCGAAAAGAGCACGCTATTTATTACTTGAGCAAAAAGTTTACCGACTGTGAGTCTCGTTACTCACTGCTTGAGAAAACTTGATGCGCTCTAGTATGGGCTGCTCGCCGGCTGAGACAGTATATGCTGACTCACACTACTCTATTGATTTCAAAGATGGATCCCATCAAGTACATATTTGAAAAACCTGCTCTGTCCGGAAGAATAGCGAGATGGAAAATGATCTTAACAGAATATGACATCCAGTATACAACTCAGAAAGCAATTAAAGGAAGTGTACTGGCGGATAATTTGGCACACCAACCTGTGGACGATTACCAATCATTGAACTTTGATTTTCCGGACGAAGACATCATGGTGGTAACTGACTGTGAAGTACCTGGACCGGATGAAGGACCTGAGGAAGGATCCCGATGGTCTAGGCATTTTGACAGAGCCTCCAATGCTTTGGGTAACGGCATCGGCGCTGTAATCATATCTCCCAAAGGAACTCATACTCCACTCACCGCCCGATTATGTTTCAACTGCACCAACAACATGGCAGAATATGAGGCATGTATCATGGGTTTACAAGCTGCAATCGACTTAAGGATCAAGTTTCTGAGTGTCTTCGGAGATTCCGCTCTCGTGATCAATCAGATCAAAGGCGAGTGGGATACGAAACACCCAATTATTATTCCTTACAAGGAGTATGTGTCAACCTTGCTTCCCCACTTTGAAGAAATAACTTTTGAGCACTTCCCAAGAGAGGAGAATCAGCTAGCGGACGCCCTAGCTACGATGTCTTCAATGTTCAAAGTTAAATGGGACAATGAGGCTCCCCGGATCATTATCTGGAAGTTGGATGAACCGGCATACTGCTGCGAGCTTGAGGCTGAAAAGGTGACTGAAAAACTCTGGTATCATGAGGTGAAGAGGTATTTGGAAGCTCAGGAATACCCTGAAGGCGCATCTGTCAATGACAAGAAGTTCATGAGGAGGTTTGCGGCAAAATTCTTCCTCAGTAACGGCATTCTCTACAAACGGAATCATGATTCAACTCTACTACGTTGTGTGGATAAGGCTGAAGCAGAGAAGATCATGATAGAACTGCATGAAGGTACATTTGGAACACATTCCAGTGGACACACCATGGCTAAGAAAATCCTTCGGGCAGGATATTTCTGGTCCACAATGGAAGCTGATTGTTACCAACACTCTCGAACTTGTCATAAATGTCAGATCTATGCTGACAAGGTGCATATTCCGCCGGTTCCTCTGAACGTCCTGACGGCACCTTGGCCTTTTGCAATGTGGGGCATTGATATGATCGGTGAGATCCGACCGAAGGCATCCAATGGGCATCGCTTCATCTTAGTGGCGATCGATTATTTCACAAAGTGGGTTGAGGCAGCTTCCTACGCCACAGTAACCAAGAGCGTCGTGGCACGTTTCATCCGGCATAATCTGATCTGTCGGTACGGCGTCCCAGAAAGAATCATTACGGATAATGGTACCAATCTCAATAACACGATGATCACTGAACTCTGTGAACAATTCAAGATACAACACCACAATTCTTCCCCTACCGGCCGAAGATGAATGGGGCTGTAGAGGCAGCTAATAAAAATATCAAGAAAATTGTGCAGAAAATGACAGTGACCTATAAAGATTAGCACGAGATGTTACCGTTCGCTCTTCATGGGTATCGTACCTCAGCAAGGACGTCAACCGGGGCAACTCCTTTCTCCTTGGTCTATGGCATGGAGGCAGTCTTGCCAATTGAAGTTCAGATACCCTCTCTCCGGATAATGAAGGATGCAGACTTGAGCGAAGATGACTGGATCCAGACTCGACTTGATCAATTAAATCTGATTGACGAAAAGAGGCTCACCGCTATCTGTCATGGTCAGACATATCAAAAACGGATGATCAGGGCATTTAACAAGAAAGTCAGACCACAAGAGTATCAAGTTGGGGACCTGGTAATCAAACGCATCATCCTTCCTCAAAGTGATCCCCGGGGCAAATGGACCCCTACATACGAAGGGCCATTTGTGGTTAAGCATGTGTTCTCAGGAGGAGCCATGATCCTAACCACCATGGATGGTGACGACCTTCCTCACCCCGCCAATGCAGACATAGTGAAAAAAATACTACGCATATGTTGTACCCCAAATTTTGACCTAAGATATCGTCTCCTACCTGCATCATTACATTACAAGTGTTTTGTTCCATCAATTTTAAAATTCACAACCTTTTTCAGGCCAAGAGCTATTTATGCTGAACATTAAATCATTTAATCGATTCGTGCTAAAATGATGTTTATTAATTATTTATTATCTTAAATTTAAATAATTGAAATCCGTTTTTGATTATTATGTAGTTTAAAGATGTATAGATAATAAAATAAACATTAGAGAAGAGGCGCATTAATCGTGCGGACGGTATTTATTTATTACTCACTAGCTTAAATTTAAATAACTGGAACTCGTTCTTAGTTATTACACAATTTAAAGGTTTATGAATAATATAATAAATATTCGGAAAAGTTCATTGGTCAATAACGATTATTTAATCATTTGTCATTCTAAGTTAAATAATTGAAACCCTATTTTAATTATTATAATTTAGATAGGGATGATGAATTAAATAATTGAGGCTATTAATTGATCAATGATAATTATTTATTTATCTGTTTATTATTATGAATGTAGGTAGTTGAAATTCGTTTTCAATTATTATACGATTAAAGAAGTGTAAACGATAAAATAAATAATTAAAGGGAAAGAAGAACTTAATTGGCGAATAGTGGATTTTTTTATTCATTTTTCTAATTGCACAATTATTATGTAAACGTTGTATCTATTACAACAAAATTACAATAATAAATTTACAAAGCTAAAATGAAATAAAAACTAATCTAATATTCCTAATTCTAAAACTTCCGATCCAATGCGTTTGCGTCTGCTCACTTAATGTTACCTGCAAAATTAAAAAGAGATTAGAATTCGAATAAATAGTTAAAAAGCGAAATTATTTAAGTTTCATCATTAAAAGCAATGGCCGGAATCAGTTACTCTTTTTTGCAAATCACGGGATTTCTCCCGGTTCACAAAAAAGAAAGGAATTTTAAATGAATGCACAAGTTTATTTTTGTCCAAAATTGCATGTTTTAAAATTAATTGCATTTTTCAAAATCCCAAATGCATATTTCAAAAACATACAGCATACAAAGCCCTGCATGAACTACATATGCAAGCATGCTAACGTAAACCAATGCCCACACAGCAGAAAACAAAACAAGCTTTTGTATTAGAGGAAAACATGCAGTTTAACTACATATGCAAGCAATATGGACATTCCATTTTCATCATTTTCTGGCCATTTGCAGTTTCAGAAAAAGTACAGCCTATCACTTTTTTATCAAAGCTATACTGAGAGAAAAAGAGAGGGAGAAGTGTGGGTTTTACAGGCTTGGCATAGGCAGAAAAAGGATATACAAGACAAATTGTAAAATATAGCCAGTAGAGATAATAACATAAAAGAAGAATAGAAACAAATTGGAGGGACAGTCTAGTGCAGAATGCCCAGGAAATCCCAAAAGCATATTTCAAAAACTTCCAGCCTGTAACGAAAACAAGAGAGGGAAGTTGTTATAACAATAACAAAAGGAGATCAATAGAGGAGAGAGATATCCAAGCCTTCAAAAAACTTAGAGAAAAATAGTTATCAGAAAAAACACACAAAGCTCAACAAACCTGCATAATTATCCCAATACTGTCAAAAACTATTCCAACCATACACCAAAACTTTGCAAAATTGATTGAGCCATTCAAGCCAACATCATCATCCTATTATCAAAGAGATATCAAAAATAATCTCACACAAAGAACCAGTTCAAACCACACCATCAATATGGCCTAGCAAAGACTTATGCCCCTGTCCAACCAACACGAAATCCCTATACACATAACCATGTCAAACTATTACTCAAGCCTGAGCATCATCAATCCAAAAACCTGAAACGATCCAAGCCAGAACCAACTCCTAAGGCAACAAGTCAGGCCTCAGTGTTACCATCCCTGGCCATTCAGAAATACATAACTCAAAGCCTCAAAGAAAATTATCACAGGCCAACATACATCGTACAGTAGCACGTTCAAAGAAGAAAAAGAGAAACAGTAGCACGTTCAAAGAAGAAAAAGAGAAACAGTAGCACGTTCAAAGAAGAAGAAGAAAAACAGAAGTACAGTACCAAGGCCAACAAGGAGAGGAAGCATCAAAATACAGTGACAACAACCAAGAAGAAGAAAAATCACGTAATACCGGTCACCGAAGCGGGCTCGCTTCCCCTCTCCTCGCCGCCTGGCCTCCGTCGCTCCCGGCCTCCTCCTCCGTCTCCACCTAGGTAACGGTCCCTTCTCCTTTTTATTTCTTTAGAACCTCAATCAAACATTAACAATCAAGTATAAGAATTAACAATAAAGATCAACAGAATAGAACTCGTGGAATCAAAATTAACATGCAAACGAATTAAGCGTTAACGAAATCAATCGCGTTCTTACCGAATCCGTAGCCGTCCCTTTTTCTCGTTCAGCTGGAGGGAAGAGGAGCTGGAGTGGGTGGCCATGGCAAGGAGAGACAGCAAGGTTCAAAGGCAAGAGTGAAGAAGAAGATGCGAAGAAGAAGATCAAAGAGAAGAAGAGGCGCGCCGTTTCTGCCTAACAACAAAACCCTAATCCCATTATGTTAACAACTAACCCTAATACTTTGTCAAACTCTTGGGCCTCACCCCTTTCTTCCCAGCTTAAGCCCACGAACTGCTTCTGCACCCCCCCTCTCATTATGAACTTCGCGTTGGGCCTTCAACTCCCTGGCCCATTTACTTTTTGTTTGTTTTATTTTTGATACATTTTCTTTTTTACCTTTTGTTGTTTTTATAATCTTTTTTTGTAGAATTATTATTTATGTTAATTAATTGATAATTATATTTAAAAAACAAAGATATGTCTAACTAGGTTTTTATTAATTAGTTGACCTCTTAGTTTAAATTTTGAATTTAATTTAAGAACTTTTATTTTTTATTTCATTAAGGTAAATTGTTAATTTTTAATTTAATTTGGAACCCCCTTAATTTTTTTAAATAAGTATTATTTACATACATAAAAAACATAGAATTTAAGGTTGTATACATTTTATTAATTAATTAATTTTTCTCTTACATCGTTATCAATCAAAAATCCTAAAACATATAAAAAAATAGAGAACTAAAAAATATTTTATTAACTCATTTTCTTGTCTTATTAATATTAATATCAAAATATATCAAAAACTTAATAACTTAAAACTAAAAAAAAAACATTACGTCCTCGTTAAATAATTCTCTTGTTTTTTATCCTTATCAAAATGCGTAAAAATTTAAAATACTTTCTTCCCGTTAACATTAAACCAAAAAAAACATAAAAAACGCTTTATTCGCATCATTTATTCCATCATTTAGATTATCGTTATTTAATCGTTATTCGCATATTTTGTCCGTGTATTTATTTGTTTATTCGGTTCATGCTTAAATCCAAAGGAAAAAACAGTAAATTTGTTGACTTCATGTCCTCAAGTCTAACTGCGCGAATTTTCGCACTTCATTAAAACTTAGGATAATTTTTCCTCAAATATTCACCCTTTTCAAAATTTATGCCCTTTAAGCAAAAACTTCGACATTAGGTCGTCGCAACTTTAAAAAACCGTCCGTATCCTGTTTCGGCCAAAACAATTTATTTTCAATCAAGCAATCAATTTTAAATAAAACAGATATTTCAAAAGGTTCCTATAGAGTACTATAGATACATTGGGTGCTAGTACCTTCCCATTGTATAACCAACCCCCGAACCATAAGATCTCTTTTCAAAAACGCCTTGTACTTTCATTACCTTCAAAAGTATTGTTTACATTGCATATTTAGGGTTTTATTTCGCTCTTTTCCCTTTTCCTTTGGAAACAATAAAGCACGGTGGCGACTCTTGCTTTTGTGAGACGAATTAATCAATAATTCGATCTCCGATTTACCCCGCTACATTTTTTATCGCTACAGAATTGGCGACTCTGCTGGGGAATAGATTGACCTCTTGCTGGTCCATCCCTAAGTGGGTTAAGCCTAATTTGTTTTATCTGTTTACTATTATTTGATTTGCTTGATTATATGTTCAAATTGGGGTGTTTGGCTTTTTTGCAAAGGACGAATCCTATACCCGGATTAAGTAACACTTAAGGAATAGGACAGGCGGTATAGTCATGTTAACTTTGAGGGAGTAATCCCGAAGAAGGAGGCATGAGATCCCCCACTCAATGGAAGGCCCTCTTGAACTTAATATTTGTTTACCGAGTAATCGGGAAGACATTATTATTTTCGACCTAGGAGCCCGAGAAGTTGAGGACCGTAGAACCCTAACCCATCTTGGCCTTTTTAGGTGTAGCGCGGAGACTACAACGGAGTAATTCGGAAGTAGTTGTTACGCGATGCTACGCTCGGACGAGTTTCTCTTGAGAATATTGCTAATTATTGAGTAATCAAGACGTTGGTAATATCCGAAAAGAGGGATGTAGACTCTGGGAACTCTTAGAACCTTGTCTTACAGGTGTGACTGAACCATTAGTACATACCTTTGGGTGGGCTTTACCCTCGACTCCATGCTGAAACGTTGAACCTTTAAACCCCATGTTTACAAACTTGTGTGTGACTGTTGCATTATCATTCATTCATGCATTCATCAACATCTTTGTAAAAAACTCGTTTTTCAAGGAATTTTGGAATGATTTTTGCAAACGTCTCAGGGTATTATGGAACTTGGAAGGAGAAATACTCGAAGCTTTAGCTTCAAAGAGCCCGAGATTGAAGAACTGAAGAGTTTGATTCCGAAGATAGAGAGTCCGACAGATTTTCAGAAGAAGTATGGGTCCATCGTACCGCTCATGAAGCGCAAGATGAAGAAAGGCATCCTCAACACATTGGTTCAGTTCTATGATCCCCTGTACCGATGTTTCACCTTCCCGGATTATCAGTTGATGCCTACTTTAGAGGAGTACTCCTATATTCTTGGTTTTCCGATCACCGACCGTGTTCCTTTTTCTGGATTGGAAGAGGAGCCCAAATCCCACGAGATAGCAACCGTCACCCACCTGAAGAAGTCAGAGATAGAGGAGAATATGACTACGAAAGGAGGAATCCGGGGTTTGCCGGCACAGTTTCTGTTGAAGAAAGCTCGTTAATTTGCTGATACCAAGGATAATGTTGCCTTCGAGGACGTGTTTGCTTTACTCGCGTATGGTCTTTTCTTATTCCCTAACGTTGATAAATTTGTGGATGTCAACGCCATCAGAGTTTTCCTGATTGGAAATCCGGTCCCTACGCTGCTAGGGGACACGTATTACTCTATCCATCTTCGAAACTCTTATCAAGGAGGGATGATTATTTGTTGTGTGTCGTTGCTGTATCAGTGGTACGTCTCGCATTTACCCGGGTCCGATGCTTTCTGGGATCTCGAGAAAGAACCGCGTTGGGCGCCAAAGATTATGGCTCTCACTCATTTCGACATTGACTGGTACAATCGAGTTTACCATGACGTGGAGATCATTGACAGCTGTGGTGCTTTTCCCAACGTACCTCTTCTTGGTACGAGGGGTGGAATCAACTACAACCCTGTTCTAGCGCGCCGTCAGTTCGGGTACCCGATGAGAGATAAGCCGAACAGTATCCATGTGAGTGGTTTCTTTCTTCAGGAAGGACAAGATCATCAGGTTGCTAAGAGGGAGATTGAAGGAGCTTGGCGCCATATCCACAAGAAAGGGAGAGATATGCTGGGACATAGAGGTGCCGTTTCTTTGGAACCTTACCTGCAGTGGGTCCGTGCTAGGGCTTGCGCTCTCAAGATGCCATATAAACTTGAGAAACCTTTATTCCCTGCCATCGCACCATCATCAGTTGTTATCCCTATCGCGGATGTAGGAGAATATCAAGGAAACCTGGCTAGGATGAAGTCCGAGAGGGATGCTTGGAAGGAAAAGTACCATATGTCTGAATATGAGAATCGAGTCCTGACTCGACAGCTGAAAGAAAAGAAGGATTTGTTGCTTATTCAAGACGGCCGGTTCGTCGACCACGATGAGAAGCTTCGTCAGAAGGATGCCTTGCTGAAGAAGTATGCGAGTGAAAGGAAAAGGAAAAAAGAGGTTTCCGTAAGCGTGGCTCTCGTTCCTAATCCGCAGGAAGAAATCATCGATCGACTGATAGCGGAAAAGCAGGATATGGAAGACTTTTACGAAGAAAAGATCAAGAAGCTCCGATTACAGCTGGTGTTTGGTCCGTCATCTGAGGATTCCGAGTGAGCTTTAGCTTTAGTTTATTTTATTGATGTCATTTTGTAAAACTATGTAAAAGGGCTTCATGCTCCGAAGTTGTAATTTATTGTTTTATTAAGGGCTTCATGCTCCGAAGTTGTAATTTATTGTTTTATTAAGGGCTTCATGCTCCGAAGTTGTAATTTATTGTCTTATTTTGGGCTCCATGCTCCAAGTTGTAATTTACTGCTTTCATGTTTTAAAAATGTAATTTATCACCTTATTATGGTTTTCATGTTGCGACGTTGTAATTTATTGCTTTCATTAGTGGATTTGTTATCCCAAGGTTGTAATTTACTATTCCAAATTGTAAGTTGTAATTTATCGCTTTCGATTAACGGATTGAGTTTTTGTTGTTCCAAATTCCTTTACCATTGATGTATGCGAAGTTACTAAAGTTCCTTGAAAAAACTTTTAAAATGAGTCATCATTTGCATCGCCATCATGCATCATTTCACATTCCACCTCACATGTTTTCTAGAGTCTCATCCTTGTTCTTTTTCCACCGTAGGTTGTCAAGCTGTCTCACCGATACGACACTCGGGCCAATCGTCAGAGGAAAATGGAAGATTTGGAACAGGAGAATCACGAGCTTCGTGGGGAAGTTGCTACACTTCGTGCCGAGATGGAAAAGTTAACAGCGTTGGTGGAAAGTTTGGTGGCTGTTCAGAATCAGCCATCGACTACGGCTGCCGAGATTCAGACTTCAACTCCAGTGGTTTCCGAAATTGTCCCAGTTCCTGCCTCCGTAACTCAAATCAACTCTCCACTTCAACATCAGATGCCGAAAGGTTTTCCGTGGGGAATGCCTTACAACTTTGTGCCAGAGGGGTATCAGCCTACCGCACAACCTATATTTCAACCTGCATTGTCTCTTCCTCAACCAGAGACAACTGCCATGCCGCCAGTAATTCCGTTTGTAGCACCTTTTCCGCAACCAGTTATGACGACCGTTGCTCCTGTGGTCCACTCAGTGCCATACTTGAATGAACCAATTTATCCTGCCGAGCCCGCTGAAAGTTTGGGTCTTTTTGATAGAATGGAAGAATTTCAGGATCAGTTCCAGGAAATGCAGAAGGAGCTTAGAGCATTGAAAGGGAAGGATTTGTTTGGGAAGAAGTACGCATGACCTTTGTTTAGTTCCGAATGTCAAGATTCCAGCGAAATTCAAAGTGCCAGACTTTGAGAGATATAAGGGTGATTCGTGTCCTAGAAGTCATTTGACAATGTACGTGAGGAAGATGTCTACGTACTCCGATGATCATGATTTGTTGATTCATTATTTTCAAGACAGTTTGACGGGTGCTGCTCTAAAGTGGTATATGGGTTTAGACAGCATTCGAATCCGCAACTTTAACGATCTTAGTGAAGCCTTTGTCCATCAGTACAAGTACAACGTTGACATGGCGTCGGACAGGGATCAACTCCGGGCGATGTCGCAGAGAGACCGAGAATCTTTTAAGGAATACGCCCAGAGGTGGCGTGAAATTGCCGCTCAAATCTATCCACCTCTTGAGGAGAAAGAGATGACTAAGATATTTTTGAAGACTTTAGGGTCCTTTTACTATGAAAGAATGATAGCCAGCGCACCCAGCGACTTCACCGAAATGGTGAGCATGGGCATGCGATTAAAGGAAGGGATTCGCGAAGGGCGTTTGGTTAAAGAAGGGAGTCCGTCTAGCAGTGCGAAGAAGTTTGGAAGTGTTTTCCCGAAAAGAAAAGAGCAGGATGTCAATGCTTTATTTCCAGGTAGGCCTAGGAGAGGTTACTCTCACGTTGCGGCAGTCACTCCGGCTGTCCGCCCAACGTTGATGGCCTCAGCTCATCAAATCCCGCCAACTCAACCACGGCCATTTCAGCAGCAGCCTCGACAACAGGCTTATCCGTTCAACAATCAGAACCGTTCACCCAGAAAACTGCAGTTCGATGCCATTCCTATGACGTATACAGAATTGTTCCCTGCTCTCATCAGAAAGAATCTCATCACAACAAAGCATCCTCCTGCCGCACTGAACAGTGCTTCTCCGTGGTACAAGGCGGATCAATTCTGTGAATATCATCAAGGGTCGCCGGGGCACAACCTTGAGAATTGCTTTGCTCTGAAGGCGGACGTACAGAGATTAGTTAAGAATGGAATCTTGTCTTTTAAGGACGTTAATCCAAATGTCAGAGATAATCCTTTACCTCGACATGGGGCAGCTTCAGTGAATATGGTGGAAGGTTGTCCGGGGAAGTTCCGAGTTTTTCAAGTCGAGCACATAAGAGAATCTTTGATCAGGTTACATCAGAGTTTTAGAAGACTTGCCTTTGTTAGGCACCAGCATGACTATGACGTTTGTGAGTTTTGTTCAAGAGAGGATGATTGTCCTATTGTGAAGGAGGACATTCAGAAGTTGCTAGATCAGAGAATTATCACTATTACCTATGACCGAAATCCGGAAGATGAAGTGAATGTTATCACACCACAATTTAATTTTCCAGAATCAGTGGAGATTGCTTACAACAGTCAGGTTGCGCCTGTTGATCCTTTGATTATTTACCCACCTGGCCCTGTGCCTTACAGCTCAGACCAAGCTGTACCGTACAAGTATAACGCCACAATGATTGAGAATGGGGTAGAAGTCCCCATACCAACCAGACCGTCTTTTGTTAATATTGCCGATGTGAGTAGAGTTACAAGAAGTGGACGTGTTTTTGCAGCAGTACCGTCGAGGAGACCAGAAGTTCAAGTTAGGAGGCCCATACCGGCGGAGATTCCCGTAAGAAATGGTGAACCAAGAGTTGAGATAGGCCGATCCAGTGAACCTATCCCTCACCCTGAAGAGGATGAGATCCTAAAGCTTATCAAAAGAAGTGAGTATAAGATTGTGGACCAGCTTTTGCAAACACCTTCCAAGATTTCTTTGCTTGCCTTATTGAGAGATTCTGGTGCATATAGAGAAGCTTTGATGAAGGTCTTGGACCAGGCGTTCGTAGACCATGATGTGACAGTTGATCAGTTTGATGGGATTGTGGGAAATATAACTTCGTGTAACAATCTGGGTTTCAGTGATGAAGAACTCCCGGAGGAGGGGAGAAACCATAATATGGCTTTGCACATTTCAGTAAGTTGTGGAAACGATACCTTATCAAGTGTGTTAGTGGATACGGGCTCGTCGTTGAATGTGATGCCCAAGACCACGCTGTCTCGACTTTCATATCCAGGTGCTCCTATGAGGCCTAGTGGAGTAATTGTTAAAGCATTTGATGGTTCCAGGAAGACAGTTATTGGTGAAGTGGATCTTCCCATAGTGATTGGTCCCCATACTTTTCAAATCACTCTCCAAGTGATGGATATCCGTGCTGCCTACAGCTGTTTATTGGGTCGTCCCTGGATCCATGATGCCGGGGCAGTCACCTCCACGTTCCATCAGAGACTAAAGTTTGTAAGACATGGGAAGCTAGTGATGATTGGGGGAGAACAGGCCATGGTGGTAAGCCATTTATCATCGTTTTCTTTTATTGATGCTAACGAGGATGTGGGGACCCAGTTCCAGGGCCTATCTGTTGCTAAAAATACAGTGAAGAAGCAAGGGGCATCCATCTCTTCTTTTGAGGATGCGCGGCGAGTGGTGGAAAGTGGTTCGGCCGAAGGATGGGGCCAGGTGTTGACGTTACCGGAGAACAAGTCTGGGGAAGGTCTGGGTTTTCATCCAATATCTGCAAGGGTCAAGAAGGAGGTGGTGGTTCGTACGATTCAAGAGGTTTTCCGAAGTGCAGGGTTTGTGCATCCTGAGGTTGATGCTATCATAGATGATGATTCCGAGGAGGATTTGCCCGTGTTTGTGACGCCTGGATTGGTTTGCCAAAACTGGATAGTTGTTGATGTTCCTGTGGTTATGCACATTTCCGAGTAATGTTTTGTTTATTTTCCTTTGAAAAATTCGCTCTGCCCAAGGCGAAACGTATTTTGTGTCGGGCTATGAAAAATAACTCCTTTTGCTCTGCCCAAGGCAAAAGAGAAATGTCTGGGCTTTTTGTTTCAAGTATTTCCCTTTTAATGAATAAAAATATTATTTTGTCCACTGCTGTCTTATTTTTCACTTTTTCTGGGAAATAACAATGAAAATTAATTAATAACATTTTGTTTTATTTGCACAAATCGATTTCTAAAATAAAGCATAATCATGTGTGCAGATTACTTCATGACTTAACCATCGAAAACAATGATCCTATGCCCTCTCCCAACTTTGAATTCCCTGTGTTCAGAGCCGAAGAAGAGGATGATGAAGAGGTTCCTGTTGAGATTTCCCGTTTGCTTGAGCAGGATGAGAAGGTTATTCAACCATTTGAAGAACCTGTAGAGTTGGTCAACTTGGGTGATGAAAAGGATAGAAAGGAAGTCAAAGTCGGAGCTTTGCTTATCCCGGAAGTTAAGGAGAAAATGTTGGAGCTTCTCAGAGAGTATGTTGATGTATTTGCTTGGTCCTACCAAGATATGCCAGGATTGGACAATGACATTGTGGAGCATCGTTTACCGTTGAGACCCGAGTGTCCACCGATCAAGCAGAAGTTGAGACGGACTCGTCCTGACATGGCTGACAAGATTAAAGAGGAGGTTCAGAAGCAGATCAATGCAGGTTTCCTTGTTACATCGGTCTATCCTCAATGGTTAGCCAATATAGTGCCTGTTGCAAAGAAAGATGGTAAGGTTCGGATGTGTGTAGACTACAGAGATCTGAATAGAGCTAGTCCGAAGGATGATTTCCCATTACCTCATATTGACGTATTGGTCGACAGTACCGCCAAGTTCAAAGTCTTTTCTTTCATGGATGGTTTCTCTGGTTACAATCAAATCAAGATGGCACCGGAGGATATGGAGAAGACCGCTTTCATTACACCTTGGGGAACTTTCTGTTATCGGGTTATACCGTTTGGTTTGAGGAATGATGGTGCAACATACCAAAGGGCCATGACTGCTTTGTTCCATGACATGATGCATAAGGAGATTGAAGTGTATGTGGATGACATGATTGCCAAATCGCAGACTGAGGAAGATCATTTGGAACATTTGTTGAAACTGTTCTAGCGTTTGAGAAAGTACAAACTTCGTCTGAATCCCAACAAGTGCACTTTTGGTGTTCGTTCTGGAAGACTTCTGGGTTTCATTGTCAGTCAGAAAGGTATTGAAGTAGATCCTGATAAAGTCAAAGCTATTCGGGAGATGCCCGCACCCAAGACGGAAAAACAAGTAAGAGGATTCCTTGGGAGACTGAATTACATTTCTAGATTTATATCTCATATGACTGCTACCTGTGGGCCGATTTTCAAGCTTCTCCGAAAGAACCAAGGATGTGTGTGGACAGAAGATTGTCAGAGGGCTTTTGATAGCATCAAAGAATATTTGCTTGAACCTCCCATTTTGATTCCTCCGGTGGAAGGAAGACCTTTGATTATGTACCTGACTATATTGGAAGACTCCATGGGATGTGTGCTCGGTCAACAAGACGAGACTGGAAGAAAGGAACATGCTGTATACTATTTGAGTAAGAAATTCACAGACTGTGAGTCTCGATACTCGTTGCTTGAGAAAACCTGTTGTGCTTTAGCCTGGGATGCTCGCCGTCTGCGCCAGTATATGATTAATCACACTACTTGGTTGATCTCCAAAATGGACCCGATCAAGTATATCTTTGAGAAGCCCGCCTTGTCTGGAAGAATAGCCCGTTGGCAGATGTTGTTATCTGAATATGACATTGAGTACCACACTCAGAAAGCGATCAAAGGGAGTATTTTAGCCGATCATTTGGCTCACCAACCAATTGAAGATTATCAATCCATCAAGTTTGATTTCCCAGATGAAGATGTTATGTACTTGAAAGCTAAAGATTGTGAAGAGCCGTTACCTGAAGAAGGACCTGATCCCGAATCCCATTGGGGTTTGATATTTGACGGAGCTGTGAATTCTTATGGAAATGGAATTGGGGCAATCATCGTTACTCCCCGAGGTACTCATATCCCGTTCATGGCAAGACTGAAGTTTGATTGTACGAACAACATGGCTGAATATGAGGCATGTATTATGGGTCTCGAAGAAGCAGTGGACCTAAGGATTAAAATTCTTGATATTTACGGAGATTCGGCACTGGTGATTAATCAAATCAAAGGAGAATGGGAGACTCGTCATCCTGGTTTGATCCCTTACAGAGACTACGCTAGAAGGCTGTTAACTTTCTTCAACAAGGTGGAATTACATCACATCCCTAGAGATGAGAATCAAATGGCTGATGCTTTAGCTACTTTGTCTTCAATGTTTCAAGTGAATGATTGGAACGATGTGCCTACAATCCGAGTTATGCGCCTCGACAGACCTGCTCATGTGTTTTCAGTGGAAGAGGTCACCGACGACAAACCGTGGTTCCCTGACATTAAACGTGTTCTTCAAACTCAAGAGTACCCGCCTGGGGCATCCAATAAAGATAGGAAGATGTTGAGAAGATTAGCAAGCAGTTTCTTCCTCAATGAAGAAGTTTTGTATAAGAGGAATTATGACATGGTCTTGCTCAGATGTGTAGACAGACGGGAAGCAGACATGTTGATGCAAGAAGTACACGAAGGATCCTTCGGCACTCATGCCAATGGACATGCAATGGCTAGAAAGATGTTGAGAGCTGGTTACTATTGGATGACAATGGAATCTGATTGCTGCAAGTATGTGAAGAAGTGTCATAAATGCCAGATTTATGCGGACAAGATGCACGTGCCGCCGACTCTCCTCAATGTTATATCTTCACCTTGGCCTTTCTCTATGTGGGGCATTGATATGATTGGGATGATTGAACCCAAAGCTTCAAATGGTCATCGTTTCATCTTGGTAGCAATCGATTATTTTACTAAGTGGGTGGAAGCCGCATCTTATGCTAATGTAACCAGACAGGTGGTAGTCAGATTTATCAAGAATCAGATCATTTGTCGATACGGTATCCCGAGCAAGATCATCACTGATAATGGTTCGAATTTGAATAACAAGATGATGAAGGAGCTTTGTGAAGAGTTCAAGATCTAACATCATAATTCCTCTCCTTACAGACCGAAGATGAATGGGGCTGTTGAAGCTGCTAACAAGAACATCAAGAAGATTGTCCAGAAGATGGTGGTAACTTATAAAGATTGGCATGAAATGCTTCCGTTTTCTTTACACGGGTACCGTACTTCAGTTCGGACTTCAACAGGCGCAACCCCATTTTCCCTAGTTTATGGTATGGAAGCAGTACTCCCCGTGGAGGTTGAGATTCTGTCTCTGAGAGTGTTGATGGAAGATAAACTTTCTGAGGCTGAATGGTGTCAAAGTAGATATGATCAGTTGAATTTAATTGAAGAAAAGAGATTGACAGCTTTGTGTCATGGTCAGTTGTACCAGCAGAGGATGAAGAAGGCTTTTGATAAGAAGGTTCGACCGCGCGAGTTCAGAGAAGGTGACCTTGTACTCAAGAAAATATTATCTTTCCAACCCGATTCTAGGGGCAAGTGGGCTCCGAATTATGAAGGACCGTATGTTGTTAAGAAAGTTTTCTCTGGGGGTGCCATGATTCTCACCAATATGGACGGTGAAGAACTCCCGCGTCCCTTGAACGCTGATGCAGTCAAGAAGTATTTCGCTTAGGAAAATTTCTGGTCAAATCAGTCTCGGCATCTGAACACATTCTGGAATTCAAAGTTGTTAGGGAGAATAGTGATCATTGTTTTTGTATGACCTTTTATTTCATGAATTATTTCCCCAAGCTTTTGTAAACCGTTGGAGTCGCATTGTTAGCGAACTACCTCTTATCAATGAAATTTGAGCACTTACCTTTTGTGGGCAAAATTTTAATTTTTATGAAAAATACTTGAAACAAATTTACTTAAGTGTTCTTATTTTAAATATGTGTCGTGGATAACGAAAGGAATATTAACAGTTTGTTCCAAGGATGGTCAAGGCATGAAATGCAAAGCAGTACAGTAATTTATCCTCGCATGATGAACATGTTTTATTTCAAAATCGCCATGAGGTGTTGGTTGTGTAAACTTATGTTTCTAGTGGTGCTAAGTTTGGTGACTCCCCAGCTGTTCCAGTTGAGCATTGTTTTGGCTATCTCTATTTGGGCGATTTCTGAAGTTTAGTACGTTTTGTCTCATACCGTGGTCTATTGGTGTTAGAAGATTGGATTTGGATGCTTTTCTCCTCAGAAGACTTGGACCTTGTAGCGTGATACCCTCCGACGTTGCTTTGCGTTTCCAGTTCCGTTTATCTTCCGTCTTTTCAAGATTGGCCGAGTATCTATTTTGCTGTGACGTCTTGTTTATCTCCATCTTATTCCGCCTGTCTGTTTTGTCAGCATAACATTCATTTACTCATTTACACTCATATCAGCATGCATATCCACATTTGCCGTTGATTTTGAGTCGTACTTTGTTTATTCGAACAACGTACATATGTTCTTTCCAGGTAGAAAGTCAGCTTAGGCGGAAAATGTGTTTCTTTTTCTAAATTCCCCAACTGAGCTAATCCTCATGGATGATTTTGGTTTAGCCTACCTTGCCCATTTCTGAATACGATGAATTCCCCAATTGAGTTACTTTCTCATCGGGTGGAGTCTTGTTTGACTGTTTTCTTTCTAGGTTATCCCTGGATGAAGTTGCTGCCTCTTGCATAGGCTATCTCTTTGATTTTCCCCAGTGAAATCGTGACCCAGACAGTTGGTGCATTTACTTTGCACGTTAAAGTATGTGATCTCCTCGGGAAGGATTGATTCAGGGTTCTCTTTGACGAAGATTTTATTCTCTGCCAATATCATCGCAATTTCCTTCAGTTTGTTTTTGGGAAAACGACAAGCGGCAGCTCTTCATGAGCAACTTGTATGTTATAGACACCATTGGAAAACGACAAGCGGCAACCCTTCATGAGCAACTTGTACGTTACTTTTTGAAAACGACAAGCGGCAGCTCTTCATGAGCAACTTGTACGTACTTTTTGAAAGCGCCGAGCAGCAGTTCTTCATGAGCTACTAGTGCGTCATTTACTTTTTGAAAGCGCCGAGCAGCAGTTCTTCATGAGCTACTAATGCGTCATTTACTTTTTGAAAGCGCCGAGCAGCAGTTCTTCATGAGCTACTAGTGCGTCATTTACTTTTTGAAAGCGCCGAGCAGCAGTTCTTCATGAGCTACTAGTGCGTCATTTTATCTTTTCGAAAGCGACAAGCAGCAAACTCTTCATGAGTTACCAAGACGTTATTACTTTTCTGGACGACAGCAAACGGCAGCCTCTTTATTTGAGCAGTTTGTATGTTATCGGTATTTTCTTTAGACAACAACAAGTGGCAGCTTCTTTATTTGAGCAGCCTGTATATTATCGGTATTTTCTTTGGACGACAGCAAGCGGCAGCTTCTTTATTTGAGCAGCTTGTATATTATCGGTATTTTCTGTGGACGACAGCAAATGGCAGCCTCTTTATTTGAGCAGTTTGTATGTTATCGGTATTTTCTTTAGACAAGAACAAGCGGCAGCCTCTTTATTTGAGCAGCTTGTATGTTATCGGTATTTTCTCTGGACAACAACAAATGGCAGTTTTCTTTATTTGAACAACCTTCGTATCTACAGTCTTATTACCTCAGCATTAATGAGTATATCTCTGAAAATCTAGCAAAGAAGTCTGTTACGAATCTATACCTCCAGAAGTCGGTAATCAGTTATCAGCAATTTGATACTCTCTGTCTACCATCGACCTTGAGTTGCGAACTCACTGTTTTGGATCAATGATCTGTTACGGCCTATGCAAGATGCTCTCTTTGTTAGGGTTAGAGGTTGTATTCCCTCGATGTTGCTCACTGTCGGGAGTCTGTCGTTTAAAGTCGATGGCTCGTTTCCCCAGTAGTGTATAATCCATGTCTCTGTGTTTTGTTGGTGTTCGATTCCCCCAACATTGTCTTGTTTCACACAATATCTTCCTCTGTGAGTTCGATCGCTGCATTCATATCAAACGTGACGACGGCATCTTAGGACAAAATTTGCGTAGTTATGTATTTAAGTACCTTCAATCTCGTCGAAACGAAGATTTCAATCTTCATATCTCCGGATAGAAGAAACTTAAATAGGGGCAGCTGTTGTACCCCAAATTTTGACCTAAGATATCGTCTCCTACCTGCATCATTACATTACAAGTGTTTTGTTCCATCGATTTTAAAATTCACAACCTTTTTCAGGCCAAGAGCTATTTATGCTGAACATTAAATCATTTAATCGATTCGTGCTAAAATGATGTTTATTAATTATTTATTATCTTAAATTTAAATAATTGAAATCCATTTTCGATTATTATGTAGTTTAAAGATGTATAGATAATAAAATAAACATTAGAGAAGAGGCGCATTAATCGTGCGGACGGTATTTATTTATTACTCACTAGCTTAAATTTAAATAACTGGAACTCGTTCTTAGTTATTACACAATTTAAAGGTTTATGAATAATATAATAAATATTCGGAAAAGTTCATTGGTCAATAACGATTATTTAATCATTTGTCATTCTAAGTTAAATAATTGAAACCCTATTTTAATTATTATAATTTAGATAGGGATGATGAATTAAATAATTGAGGCTATTAATTGATCAATGATAATTATTTATTTATCTGTTTATTATTCTGAATGTAGGTAGTTGAAATTCGTTTTCAATTATTATACGATTAAAGAAGTGTAAACGATAAAATAAATAATTAAAGGGAAAGAAGAACTTAATTGGCGAATAGTGGATTTTTTTATTCATTTTTCTAATTGCACAATTATTATGTAAACGTTGTATCTATTACAATAAAATTACAATAATAAATTTACAAAGCTAAAATGAAATAAAAACTAATCTAATATTCCTAATTCTAAAACTTCCGATCCAATGCGTTTGCGTCTGCTCACTTAATGTTACCTGCAAAATTAAAAAGAGATTAGAATTCGAATAAATAATTAAAAAGCGAAATTATTTAAGTTTCATCATTAAAAGCAATGGCCGGAATCAGTTACTCTTTTTTGCAAATCACGGGATTTCTCCCGGTTCACAAAAAAGAAAGGAATTTTAAATGAATGCACAAGTTTATTTTTGTCCAAAATTGCATGTTTTAAAATTAATTGCATTTTTCAAAATCCCAAATGCATATTTCAAAAACATACAGCATACAAAGCCCTGCATGAACTACATATGCAAGCATGCTAACGTAAACCAATGCCCACACAGCAGAAAACAAAACAAGCTTTTGTATTAGAGGAAAACATGCAGTTTAACTACATATGCAAGCAATATGGACATTCCATTTTCATCATTTTCTGGCCATTTGCAGTTTCAGAAAAAGTACAGCCTATCACTTTTTTATCAAAGCTATACTGAGAGAAAAAGAGAGGGAGAAGTGTGGGTTTTACAGGCTTGGCATAGGCAGAAAAAGGATATACAAGACAAACTGTAAAATATAGCCAGTAGAGATAATAACATAAAAGAAGAATAGAAACAAATTGGAGGGACAGTCCAGTGCAGAATGCCCAGGAAATCCCAAAAGCATATTTCAAAAACTTCCAGCCTGTAACGAAAACAAGAGAGGGAAGTTGTTATAACAATAACAAAAGGAGATCAATAGAGGAGAGAGATATCCAAGCCTTCAAAAAACTTAGAGAAAAATAGTTATCAGAAAAAACACACAAAGCTCAACAAACCTGCATAATTATCCCAATACTGTCAAAAACTATTCCAACCATACACCAAAACTTTGCAAAATTGATTGAGCCATTCAAGCCAACATCATCATCCTATTATCAAAGAGATATCAAAAATAATCTCACACAAAGAACCAGTTCAAACCACACCATCAATATGGCCTAGCAAAGACTTATGCCCCTGTCCAACCAACACGAAATCCCTATACACATAACCATGTCAAACTATTACTCAAGCCTGAGCATCATCAATCCAAAAACCTGAAACGATCCAAGCCAGAACCAACTCCTAAGGCAACAAGTCAGGCCTCAGTGTTACCATCCCTGGCCATTCAGAAATACATAACTCAAAGCCTCAAAGAAAATTATCACAGGCCAACATACATCGTACAGTAGCACGTTCAAAGAAGAAAAAGAGAAACAGTAGCACGTTCAAAGAAGAAGAAGAAAAACAGAAGTACAGTACCAAGGCCAACAAGGAGAGGAAGCATCACAATACAGTGACAACAACCAAGAAGAAGAAAAATCGCGTAATACCGGTCACCGAAGCGGGCTCGCTTCCCCTCTCCTCGCCGCCTGGCCTCCGTCGCTCCCGGCCTCCTCCTCCGTCTCCACCTAGGTAACGGTCCCTTCTCCTTTTTATTTCTTTAGAACCTCAATCAAACATTAACAATCAAGTATAAGAATTAACAATAAAGATCAACAGAATAGAAATCGTGGAATCAAAATCAACATGCAAACGAATTAAGCGTTAACGAAATCAATCGCGTTCTTACCGAATCCGTAGCCGTCCCTTTTTCTCGTTCAGCTGGAGGGAAGAGGAGCTGGAGTGGGTGGCCATGGCAAGGAGAGACAGCAAGGTTCAAAGGCAAGAGTGAAGAAGAAGATGCGAAGAAGAAGATCAAAGAGAAGAAGAGGCGCGCCGTTTCTGCCTAACAACAAAACCCTAATCCCATTATGTTAACAACTAACCCTAATACTTTGTCAAACTCTTGGGCCTCACCCCTTTCTTCCCAGCTTAAGCCCACGAACTGCTTCTGCACCCCCCCTCTCATTATGAACTTCGCGTTGGGCCTTCAACTCCCTGGCCCATTTACTTTTTGTTTGTTTTATTTTTGATACATTTTCTTTTTTACCTTTTGTTGTTTTTATAATCTTTTTTTGTAGAATTATTATTTATGTTAATTAATTGATAATTATATTTAAAAAAACAAAGATATGTCTAACTAGGTTTTTATTAATTAGTTGACCTCTTAGTTTAAATTTTGAATTTAATTTAAGAACTTTTATTTTTTATTTCATTAAGGTAAATTGTTAATTTTTAATTTAATTTGGAACCCCCTTAATTTTTTTAAATAAGTATTATTTACATACATAAAAAACATAGAATTTAAGGTTGTAGACATTTTATTAATTAATTAATTTTTCTCTTATATCGTTATCAATCAAAAATCCTAAAACATATAAAAAAATAGAGAACTAAAAAATATTTTATTAACTCATTTTCTTGTCTTATTAATATTAATATCAAAATATATCAAAAACTTAATAACTTAAAACTAAAAAAAAAAACATTACGTCCTCGTTAAATAATTCTCTTGTTTTTTATCCTTATCAAAATGCGTAAAAATTTAAAATACTTTCTTCCCGTTAACATTAAACCAAAAAAAACATAAAAAACGCTTTATTCGCATCATTTATTCCATCATTTAGATTATCGTTATTTAATCGTTATTCGCATATTTTGTCCGTGTATTTATTTTTTTATTCGGTTCATGCTTAAATCCAAAGGAAAAAACAGTAAATTTGTTGACTTCATGTCCTCAAGTCTAACTGCGCGAATTTTCGCACTTCATTAAAACTTAGGATAATTTTTCCTCAAATATTCACCCTTTTCAAAATTTATGCCCTTTAAGCAAAAACTTCGACATTAGGTCGTCGCAACTTCAAAAAACCGTCTGTATCCTGTTTCGGCCAAAACAATTTATTTTCAATCAAGCAATCAATTTTAAATAAAACAGATATTTCAAAAGGTTCCTATAGAGTACTATAGATACATTGGGTGTTAGTACCTTCCCATTGTATAACCAACCCCCGAACCATAAGATCTCTTTTCAAAAACGCCTTGTACTTTCATTACCTTCAAAAGTATTGTTTACATTGCATATTTAGGGTTTTATTTCGCTCTTTTCCCTTTTCCTTTGGAAACAATAAAGCGCGGTGGCGACTCTTGCTTTTGTGAGACGAATTAATCAATAATTCGATCTCCGATTTACCCCGCTACATTTTTTATCGCTACAGCATAAATAAAAGACCCGCTAGGTTGACATACCTAGGCAAAAATAAGGGCTTCCCGGCGAACCAAAAGGGTTCGGGCAAAAATAAGGGATGAAATGAATAAAAATCTGTACACCCGGCAAGTCGAAAACCTGAAAAGGCGGCTTGGGCAAAAATGGGTATCCCGGTGGACCGAAAACCCGAAAGGGCGGTCCAGGCAAAAGTTAGGGATAAAGCGTAACACTATATCTCATTGGATCACTCCGCATCCGGAATTCGGCATCAACTATCTAGCTCAGATTTCGGCATCGACCAATCAGCTTCATCTTCAACCAAGCAGCAAAGTGATGAGACGCTTGAAGACATAAAGGCGATAGCAGAGTTGGAACCCAGTGGGATTGTTCACATAGCTGTTTTGTTTTCTTTTCAAAATTGTAAACTCTATTTTATTCGGTGGTATCCTCTTACTAGGATGTCAGCCTCTTGTACAAAAACGCCTATTCACAGGAAAAGTTCAAATCAATACAAATTCACTGGTCCATATAAATTGCCATTGTTTTTCCTTTTTTCTATTTTGTCTTGCGAAGAACGTCCAATGTTCATTTTTGATATATGCATTTGACATTAAAATTGCTGATTCATAAATATTTGCATATAAAACAAAAGATTAATTACAGGTGACATCAGAGACAGGGGCATTGTGAAGTTGTCTGATACAGTCTGGTTGCTTTGCCCGCCAAGGTACCAAGGTAGTTTCGACTGAAGAATGTGACCAAATCATCTCAAAGCCCCGCAGAGTGAGACAAGATTCAGCAATACTTTCTCTAAGCGGAGTTGATTCCCCGTCGATCCTGAAAAGGCACAAAATTCCCTGGCAGGTCTTAAAGCTCATCCCCGGTAGATTCTGGAAGCTTGTTCCCTGCAGGATACGGACGTCTCTCCCGAGCTTTATTCAGAGTTATTCCTCACAAGGGCTTATAACTAGGTTATCCTCAGCTAATTGCCACGGAAGTTCACCCTCGGCAAAGTTCTTTCATTCCCCAGCGGAGGTTATCTTTGGTTATCCCCAACGGAGTTTATCATCATTATCCCCAGCGGAATCCATCATTGAAGTCCTCAGCAGGCCTCTCATCAAACTTCAGCAAAGTATCTCTGCCACAGAGCAACTCCCCGGCCGTTCGTCAAGGATTTATTTTCCTAGACGAAAATACATTCATAAGCATTTCACATTTCATACATCTGGCTTACACACATGATAAAGTGCATACAACACTATCTCGTGTTGAACATCACGACATCATGCATATCATACATCATGACATTGCATACAAGTTATGTTTTTGCCTTTTCAGGGAAAAAGACAATCCCAAAGACAACTACCTTCAACTATCACAATTCCAGATTCGACTCCTGTATCCAGCCAGGGCACATCTGTTGACCACATTTCCAGACTCGATTCCTGTATCTAGCCAGGGCACGTCTGAAGAGTTCGAAGATTCGATTCCTGCATCCAGCCAGGGCACATCTATCAACTATCACAATTCCAGATTAGACTCCTGTATCCAGCCAGGGCACATCTGTTGACCACATTTCCATACTCGATTCCTGTATCTAGCCAGGGCACGTCTGAAGAGTTCGAAGATTCGATTCCTGTATCCAGCCAGGGCATATCTGTTGACAACTATTTCCGGATTCGATTCCTGTATCCAGCCAGGGCACATCTGTGAGCAACCATTTGTAGACTCGACACCTGTATCTAGCCAGGGCATATCTGCATGAGGAGATTAAAGATCAAACACCTGTAACAAGCCAGGAAAACATCCGTCTTTCTCAAATACACAAGTTCTCGCTAAAGAATCTCTTATGCGATCAACACCTCCAAATGGCATCTATAAGCCCATTCCCGACAAGGTTCCGTCGCATTTCCAGATGGCATCTATAAGCCCATCTCCCTATCCACCACCCCTCCAAATGGCATCTATAAGCCCATTCCCGACATCACATTGCTGGTACTCCAACATGCGAGTGCAAATTTCCGGGCACTCTAGTGTCCAATCTCCTTTTACCCTCGAGTCACGAAAGGCAAACTTGCCAATCTAACTCTTCAGGTTCAAGAAGATTGAACAGGGGCAACTGTTGTACCCTAAAATTTGCCCTCTCATTTCCTCAACATTTTCTCATCACAAAACCCTTGGAGCTCAAGATCCAGTTAGGGTTTCCTCTGCTCAAGACTTCTCCTTGCACTGTTGATCCAAATTAGGGTTTGTGTTTGCACAAAGATGTTTTGACCTAAAATGCCTAAGATGACTTTCATGCTTCATGTTGGACTCCCAAGTTTATCCATACCAAGTTTTAAGTCTTGATTCCAAATTTTGCCCAGTCAATTGGACATTTGACCTAGAAATCAACTATATTGGGGAAGAAGTCAACTGTGGTCAATTGACAGTCAAACCTCATGATTTTTGACCCACATCAACATTATGAACTCATATGGACCATTTGATCAAGTTTGGATCACAATTCCACAAGAAATTTGATCAGATCATCAAAAGGGCAAAATGGTCATTTTTAGGGTTTTGGCTGCACAAAGGCAATTTTTGACTGTTTGACCTAGCCAATGGCAAATCAAGCTCACATATGGACTCAAGGACCCCATGGAATTATCTTGACATGCTCAACAAACTCAAAAGATCCCAAGTACACAAGATTGACAGTTGAATTTCCCAGTCAATTGATCAATTTTGAATGTATACTGAAAAGTCAAACTTTGACTTTTTGGTCAAAATCAAGAGTCAAGATTCATTTTTCATCAAAACATGCCAAATCATGAAACTTGTTCACCAAGAAACCAAGAAATGCAAATTAGGGTTTGAAATGGAATTTTTCATAACTTAGAATTTTTCTAAGTTATGGAAAACCCTAATTTTTTCCCAACTTTGCCCCACTTTCTCACCAAGATTCATTTGGATTCAAACAAAAGTCAAAACATGAAAGTTGTAGCTTGTTACATAATCTACAACTTTTATTCACAAAGTTTTCCCAAATGAGGCTTGTATCTCAAGTTACAAATTTTTGAATAAGGGCACTAAACCATTCATAACTTAGTGAAAATTTGACCTTTTTTGACAAGGTTTTCTACCTAACTTCAAGGCCATTTTCCATACACTTCCACTTGGAATTTCAATTTGCATTTCAAAGATGGATTGTAGTACACATTCCAAGCTTTCTAAAATGTCCAAGAACTTATCAAACAACCTCATGGTTAGGGAGAATCGAATTTTGCAAAATGGGAAAAAGTCACTTTTGTTCTTGGCCATGTACATGTTCATAACACTATGCATTTTAATCTCAGCATGCTTAAGCTACATTACAGGTCCTAAAACACTTTGACACTCATAAATTTAATGCAAAACCATTGAACCAAGTTGTTATTCTAAGCCTTTGGACATTACATGGAGAATTAACCCTAAACTAGAAAAAGCATTATTTCCATTTTGAAAAAGTAGAACTTTATGTCAAGTTTGCAATCCAAGTGGTACAGTCCAAATCTTCTTGGCACAAGTTTGTGAGCAAATTGCACTGATCAAGGCCAATGTGTGCAGCATAGTGTGAGGGCCTGTACAGGCTAGAATGATCAAGTGGCCATTGCTTGCTTCAAGTTCAAGTAAGATAGCATAACTTGTACCAACTTCCATCTCAGCTTACAAACACTTAGACAAACTTATCAAACACATTCCACACATCTCAACCAAGCTAAAGCACGAGCCTTTTACCTCCAATCCATCCCAAAACTCAGAATCACCTTGAAACTGCTCAAACAGAGCAACCTCTGCAGATTGAGTTCCAACTCTCAATCCTTTCAAGCATTCTTGCCCAAACCAGTTCATACACCTTCCCTACCATTTATGCAAGCTAACCAAAAGCTAAAACACAACCTGTAATCCCTCTAACTGGTTCCACCATTTTCACATTTCTGATTTGCAGGTGAAGTGCTCTAGCTCGATTCAAAAGCTTTCAAGATAAAGTAAAGCTTGGAATAGCATCCCTGGACCTCAAGGAAGCTATCCCAATCATCACCTTGCACTGAGAGCTTCTCCATTGCCAGATAGAACTTCAACTGAACAGGTAAGTTTTTGAATTCGTATCTCTCTTATTAGGCATTGTTAGCTTTAGGTTTGTGAAGAGAATATGTCATAATCATTGCCCTGAACATGCCCATATAATTAGATTTTATTTATATTATGTGTGTTGCAAGAATTTGATGTCTGAACTTTGAACAAAAATTAGGTTAAGAATTGGGAGAGAAGAAATTCTCTCTCATTTCTGAGAGTTAAAACATGTTTTTTATATGTGTGAATTCGTGGGAAGATGCTTAACAGTTTTGATGTTGGAAGTTTTTGCTAAAACTCAAGGAATCAGGACCTTGCAATGGAAGAAAGTGGCGCGTGTTTTGTTCAAACAGAAGGCTGGAGGTTGAAGAAAGGTCTTCATGGGCTGGGCTTGTGTTGACTTTTCTTTTTGCACCACATAATTGCTTCTGAACCCCCTGAGCCCATTTTGCTTATTTCTTTGATTTTTTGACTTTTTCTTTTTTTTGATTGACTTATTTATTTTTTCTCATGATATTAAAAATATAAAAATATTTTTTCTCACCATTTTTGAATTTATTAGGCATTTATTTAGTTTTCTTTTAGTTTATACATAAATAGATAAATACATATATTTTTGTTTAAAATACTAAAATAGTGCAAATACATTTTTATACACTTTTATTTTTGTTTTACTTTCTGAAAATATTTTATAGAAAAATACCTTTTTTTTATTAAATATTAAATATTATTATTTTTATATATAATACATATTTAGAACTTAATATATATATATTTTTCATTTTATTAATATTTGACATAAAAAATACTTTTTATAAATATACTTCATTTTATTTTATTTTTGTACATAATAAATAAATACTTGTATTAAATTAAATAATAATACATTTTATTTAATAGAATTAGGGTTTTGCCCTAAATATGAAAATACTCCAAAAAATAATACCTTTTTTTTCTTTTTTATTTTACATAAATAATTCTTTTTTCATACATATAAAAATTCTTTTTGCATTCTTGCATATTTGTCTTATTTTATTTAATCTATGTGAATTAATCATCTTGTAAAATATTTCAATATTGATGTAATAGTTTTAGGTTTAAATTCCTTGTCAAAATCCCCATTTGAACATTTGTACCCCCCTTCCCATATTTGGTTTTGTAATAGCTTAGTAAATTTATTTTCGCACTTTATTGCTTTCCAATTATACCATGTTAGAATTAGGGTTTGTATGCGAAAAACGACAAAATAGTTATGACCTAATCTCAAGACAAACAAGCATGAAAATGGACACACAAATCACACTTGCACCCCCTAGGGTATTCCACTTGTTGCCTTTCAAAATTGGGCCATGTTGTATGTTAGGTCTCTTTGGGCAAAACAAACAAATTGAATGATCATAGTCCCTCGATAACACTTTCAAAATGTTTACCTAAACAAATGATCAAGTCCCTTAAAGAAAATGCCCAAAGATACTTGGCACCATTACAATTATGGTCTAAACGATGACCCGCGCCCGTCCCTTTCACATCCTAACATGAGATTGTCCACCAAATACAATGGTGGAACAAACTTGTTAAAAGGTTTAAAACATAGCAATAATCTTTGAGAAATTTAGGAGTAGATAACCTCTTAGTTACTTGAATCGAACTTGCAAAACAAAAACACTTGTCTATTTTTTAAAACCACACCTCACAACACTTTCAAAACAACTTTCAAAAACAAATTAAAACCTTTTCAAAAGACATACACCTTTGTATACATCCCAACATGGATCATTACAAAGGTTTCCATCACATTGGCCTCTTTTCAAAACATTTTTAACCCACACACAACAAAGCACCATTTCAAACAATTGAAAATTAAGGCAAGTTGATCTAAGCAAGTAACTAAGAGCCCATGGATAACCATGGATAGAAAGGGTGCTAATACCTTCCCTTTCTATAATCTACTCCCCGAACCCAAGAAAACATCTCAAAGGTTTTTGCTGTGCTTTTTAACCTTTCCTTAGGATAAAATAAAAAGTCGGTGGCGACTCTTGCTCAACCGAAATATTTGCGAAAACAAACGCAAAACCTCAAGTCAGTTCTCCCACCGTACCACAGCGTGGGAGTTGAGTTTTACAGTATGTGAAAATTGGAGTTTTGGGAGAAAACAGGCAACAAGAGCAAATAGGAAGAACAAGGCTTAAGAGAGAAGAACTTAAGAACAAGGTTTCAAGAGCTGAAAATTCAGGTAAGGGGGAATTGTTTTGTATATTTGTGTGATTTATGAAAGGTGGAGAGGGATCCTCACCCTCCTCTAGAATATGTTTTATTATTGATGTTTTGCATGAATGTTTGGCGTGTGTATAAGGAAATCCATGTCATATGATATGTTAATGTATGAAATTCGTGCTCCATAATATGTTAATTTTTATACGTGAGTTGTGTAATCAAAATCTGAATTATGTACTGCCATTGTTGTGCTTTTGGTGTTATGAACATAACTTTAGAACTATGATGGATTCAATGTAAAAATGTTAATTTTGTGTTGAAATGTATTGATTACTATGTGATTCATGTACCTTAAGTTATGATATATTTCGAGATGGTTAAAAGTCAAAATTTGGACTTAGAAGTGAGAATTTCGTGAAAAATTTAACAGAAAAACACTACACACCAATTTGATTCGAATCATGGATTTATATTGTGAATTTTGGTTTCAATAAAAGCCTTATGGGAACCCCTTCCTGATTTAATTTGAATCACATGTTACACTTGATTCAAATCAGAAAGGCAAATTTTGTTCAAAATATTGTTTCACCATAACTTGAGTTTCCTAACTCCATTTGAGACACGGTTCGAATCGTTGGATAGCTAATGCGCAATACTACTCTAATATGATTAATTGGGAGTTTGATGTGAGTATGAAAACATGATTAGTATGTTTACTTGTGATGTGTTTTAATGAATGATTGTTGAATAATAATACAATTATGACTTGATGGTTGCTAGTCATATGTGTTGTGCGTTTTGGTGAACAATTACGTGATGTGTACATAATTGTAATTATTATATTGTAGTGGTAGTTCATAAGGAGGAACTACATTAATTATATTTTGCATGATGATTATAGTTAGAAGGGGAACCATAAACATATTATTGTGTTGTTGCATTGATAATATGCCATGCATCATATTGTGTTGTGTCGTGAAAGTGGAGAGTCACAAATTCAGAAGGGGGGTCGAGTGACTTGTTCGGAGCTTAGAAGGGAGGCTCGGGGTTCAGAAGGGGGACCCAGTTTGTATGAAGAACCATTAATTATTTTAGTACCACATACATAGTGTCGAGTCTTGAGTCACATTGCATACATACAAGGTTTGTGAGTTGACGTGAATTATTCATGGTATTGAGTGAGAATAATTGATTGTGATTTGTTGTGTAATTGAATGTGTGATGTTAAGTGCTTTATATCTACCCTTGCTTTTTTTCGCCGTTAATATATCGAAGTTTATTCTCACCCTTTTCTTGTTGTTTTTGTGTTGATTGTGTTAAATTGTAATTTTTGGTGTCGAAACTATGTGTGTGTCGAAGGGTAGTAGTTGTCGAAGCAGGTTGCTCGACAGAAACGAATGACCAGTCAAAGAGCTTGTGTATCGAAACAGGCTGCACATAGATTTATATTTGATTTAGATCTAAAATAGATAGATTTGATTTAGTTCCAGAATAGGTATTTTGGGCTTTTATAGTTTTGGGCTTTTGACTTAGGGAGAAAGAAAGCTCAATTATAAATAGAGGGAGTAACCCCTATTTTTGTAATCAAGTCAATCAAGTTGTATTCACAGAATTTGCAGTTGCAAGTGAATAAGAAGTTTTCCACAAATTGTGGGTAGAGAGAAACTCTGTAAAAAACAATTGTCTTCTTTCTTTCATATTTTTCATTGTAATTGTATGGTGATATCAATCTTGTTCTTCATAGGTTTTGGTGGATTTCCAACATCTGGTATGAAGAGCTCCAATTGAGAAATCAAGAGAAGAAGAAGAATAAAATTATGATGGTTATGAATCATCCGAACGGGCATTTTCCAGCAAGTCTTCCAATTCTTAAAGCCGATAAATATGAGAATTGGTGCAAACAGATAAAAGTTGTGTTTTATTGTCAAGATCTTCGGGATCTTGTGAAATATAGATTAGAACTTCTTGAAGAAGACACCTCAGAAGAAGAAGAGGAGGAATACAAAGAATCAAAGAAGAAAAATTATAAAGCTCTTTTTATAATTCATCAATTTTCGAGACTAGATAATTTTGAAAAGGTTAGTGATGTAGAATCTGCAAAAGAAGCTTGGGAGGTTCTTAATAAATCTTTTGGAGGTACAGGAAAGGTAAAAGAGGTGAGGTTACAAACTCACAAAAGAACATATGAATTGCTTCAGATGGAAGATAGCGAAAGCATATCTTATTTCTTCACAAGGATTATGAAGCTAGTGAATCAAATCAAGGTTTGTGGAGAGACGTTAACAAAGAGTTGTTGCTTCGAAGATCTTGAGATCTTTGTCTATGAAGGAAGAGCTTCAAGGGACGCTTGAATCTCATGAATAAAGAATGGCTGAAAGAGCTACAGGAAAGTCGAAAAGTGGTGTGTCTTTGCAGGCTCAATCAGAAAAAGATAAGAAAGGAAAAGGAAATTGGTTTAACAACAAAGGTAAAGGAGACTACAACAATTTGAATGGTAGAGGAAACCGACACGAAGAAAATGTGTCGAATTAGAGAAGACCATACCAAGGCAACCAAAGAGGTATTGTTGTAAATAGAGGAAGAGGTGGTGGTCGAAATCCTGACAAGAGTCACATTCAGTTTCAATTGTCAGAAGTATGGTCATTATTCTAGTGATTGTCCAGAAAAGTGAAACAATCAAGAAAGTGATGCAAAGTTTACAAAACATGAAGAAGAAGAGATGATGTTGATGGTCACAATAAAATATGAAGAGAAATTCAAGGACCAATGGTACTTGGATTTAGGATGATCATCACACATGTCTGAAAGGAAAGTCTGGTTTGTCAACATAAAACCCTCAATGAAGAACACAGTGAAATTCACAAATGACACTACCCTAGAAACTGAAGGTATTGGTGATGTTATGATTATGAGGAATGATGGCAAGAGGTCAGTAATTTCCAATGTGTTGTACATACCAGGCATGAAGAGCAATTTGCTCAGTGTAGGGAAGTTGGTTGAAAATAATTACAAAGTGTCGATCAAAGACAAGATGATAAGAGTCGTCGACGCAAATGGAAGATTAATCTTGAAGGCTCCCATGTCTTAAAATAGAACCTTCAAGATTGAACTTAATGTAATGGAGCACAAGTTCCTTTTAAATGAAGCTAGCAGAGATGAATGAATATGGAACTATCGACTAGTCTATCTCAACTTCAGAGACATCAGAGATTTGAAAATAAGAAATATGGTTTCAAGATTGCCAGAAATTGACATTCCGAACGAGATATGTGAGGAATGTGTGCAGGCGAAAAAGTACAAGAATAACTTCAGCATGGATGCAGGAAGCAGGTTGAAGGCTATTCTCAAAGTCATATACTCTGATGTATGTGGACTAATCCAGGTGGATTCGATGGAAGGTAACAAATACTTTATTACATTCATAGATGATTTCAGTCAAAAAATATGGACTTACCTGATCAAGAAGTAAAGTGAAGTGATCGAGGTATTTGCAAATTTTAAGTTTATGGTCGAAAGACAAAGTGGTTGAAAGCTCAAAGTTTTGAGAATTAATGGTGGTGGAGAGTATGTGTTGAAAGACTTTGACAAGTTATGTGAGAAAGAAAGGATTGTGCATGAGGTGGTGCCACCCTACACTCCACATCAGAATGGAACTGTGGAAAGGAAGAATCGAACCATCATGAATATGGTAAGAAGTATGTTGAAAGGCAAGCATTTACCTAAAGAGTTTTGGGGTGAAGTTGTGTCGACTATAACATACATATTGAATAGATGTCCAATGAAGAAGCTAGAAGGAATTACGTCATAAGAATGTTGGTCTGGTGTGAAGCCTAGCTTGAGTCATCTGAAGGTATTTGGATCTATTGCATATAGACATGTGTCTGATCAGTTAAGAAGAAAACTTGATGGCAAGTTGAGTCAAATGATCCTAGTAGAACATCATTCGACAAGAGGTCATAAGTTGTTCGACCCAGTGAACAAGCAGATTGTGATCAGCAGAGATGTTATCGTAGATGAGCTAAAGGAATGAGATTGGACAAAAAATGTCAAGAAAGATTCAGTAAGAATCTTATTCGAAGAACTAGTAGTTGAAGTCGAAAGAGAAGTTCGACAAGAGGAACCATTAGTTATAGATCAACCAGAACCAAGCAGGCCTAAGAAAATAAGACACATGACTACAAGATTGCAAGATTGTGTAATTACATCAGATGATGTGATTGATAAAGAAGGCGAGCTAGTAAATTATGCTTTCTATGCAGATGTCGAACTTGTCAATGAAACTGAAGCATTGAAATATTTGAAGTAGGTGAAAGCAATCAACGAAAAAGTGAAGTCATCGAAGACAACAACACTTGATCACTTGTCTAATTGCCTCAGGTTGGTTATTGGTCTAGACAAATTAAACAGTTGGCATATATGTCAGATGTACGTAAAGTATGCATTCCTAAATGGACCCTTAGACAAAGAAGTTTGTGTTAAAAAACCAGTTGGGTTTGTGAAACATGGCAAAGAGAGAAAGACGTACATGCTACATAAAGCCCTCTATAGATTGAAACAAGCTCCAAGAGATGGGAATAAGAAGATTGATAGTTTTTTAAGGGAGAAGGAATTTTTGAAGTGAACAACTGAACATGGAGTATATGTAAGAAGAAGAAATAGTGAACTTCTTATACTATGTCTCTATGTCGATGATTTGTTGATAACAAGTAGCTGCGAAAGTGAAATCTAAGACTTCAAAGGTGATCTCACCAAGGAATTCAAAATGTATGATCTGGGTGACATTTCATATTTCCTTGGAATTGAATTCTACAAGAGTAGTAGAGGTTTAATGACGCATCAAAAAAGATATGTAAGAGAAATTCTCAAGAGATTTGAGATGGAAGAATGCAATTCAACTTCGACACCTGTAGAACAAAGACTGTAATTATCGAAATATGTAGATGAAGATGATATCGACCCAACCCAATATAGGAGACTTATTAGGTAATTAAGATACCTTTGTCACACGAGGCCTGACTTAGCATACAATGTAGGTATGGTAAGAAGATTCATCCAGAAGCCAAAGGTATCACACCTAGCAGCGATGAAGAGGATATTGAGGTATCTGAAAAGAATGCTCAATTTCTTTCCTAGAACTGATAAAGGAAAAGAATGCAAGTTAGTGGGATACACTGATTCGATTTGGTGTAGTGATGTTGAGGATCGATAATCCACAGTAGGATATGTGTTTATGCTAGGTGGTGCATCAGTTGCTTGGAGTTCCAGGAAAGGAACCCGTAGTGGCACTATCATCATGTGAAGTAGAATACATAGCTGCTTCTCTTTATTCATGTCAAGCAACATCGATGGTGAACTTGGTCGAAGAGATAACAAGTAAAGATCATGGAACAATTACCATAAATATCGACAACATGTCAGCTATCAACCTGGCGAAGAACCCGATAGCACACGGTCAAATCAAGCACATCAAAATGAGATTTCACTATCTTCGAGAGCAGGTAGAAGTATGAAAGATGAACTTGGAACACTACAGAACTGAGAATCAGATTGCAGACATCATGACAAAGTGAGTGCAAGTTAAAGTATTCATAAGACTAAGAGCTAAGATCAATATAGATAGTTTAGACACAATGAATTAAGTGGTGTGTTAAATTTTAATTATAGGTTTTGAAACTATGTATATGTCGAAGGGTAGTAGTTGTCGAAGCAAGTTGCTCGATATAAACGAATGACCAATCAAAGAGCTTGCGTATCGAAGCAGGCTACACACAGATTTGATTTAGTTTTAGATTTAGATTTCAATTAGATCTAAAATAGATATATTTGATTTAATTCCAAAATATATATTTTGGGCTTTTATAGTTTTGGGCTTTTGACTTAGGGAGAAAGAAAGCTCAATTATAAATAGAGGGAGTAACCCCTATTTTTGTAATCAAGTCAATCAAGTTGTATTCATAGAATTTGCAGTTGCAAGTGAATAAGAAGTTTTCCACAGTTTGTGGATAGAGAGAAACTATGTAGAAAATAATTATCTTCTTTCTTTCTTTCATATTTTTCATTGTTATTGTGTGGTGATATCAATCTTGTTCATCAAAGTTTGGTAGAAATTCATCATAGATTTTGATGGATTTCCAACAAATTGTACTTCATTGTACAGATACTCAAGAGGAGTGATCTATTTGTTGTAAATTTGGAAGAGGGCCATGGAGCTTATCTTTGTTTCTTCTAGTTTATCGTTATTTTAGTTAATTTTAATGCTCTGGTTTGTATCATCGGGGATGGGGCGTTTGAGTTATTTTCGAATTAAGTTATGGATCATGTTGTCTAATTCCAAGTTATTTCTTAAAATTACAAATGAAGTTGTGGTTTTAAATGATTTTTCGCCGCGTGTAGTTAATGTTTAATTTAAAATGAGAATTATGCATGTTTGTTGAAGGTGACATCCTACATTATCGTTTAATTATTTTAAATTAAGTTGGTAAGTGCCTAAATTTACTGTGTTCAATAACCATAATTTAGCATTTATTAGTAAACCATAACCAATAAAATAGTAAACCAAAACCAAATGTCATGATATTTATAACATTTACTTGTTCATTAAATCAAAAGGATAACTTAAAACAAACAAAAAAATGATAACTTGGCCATTACTTTGTTCATTTTACAAGCCATTACTATTTAACATGACATCAAAATGACAACAACTTCAAAATTACACCAGTTTCATCAAAATTACAAACAAAGTAATTAACATTATATTTGAAACTAAAATTGAGACGGCTGGGTTGGTTAGGGTGTCTGTGATGAACTTCCAATTTCTATTGCACATGTCTCTGTAGTCTTCTTCTTCTTTCCACCCTTTGTATTCTTTGCCTTCTTGTTATTTCCACTTTTTGGGATGAACCTTAGAGCACAATCATCTTTAGTATATACTTCTCATCATAATATTGTACTAATTATGCCTCTTCTACCATTTCAGGGTTACCTATGGAATGGTCTACATACACATCTACCAATTCAAATCCATTGACATCCTTAACAAATTTAAGCATATTAGCATCATAATTAATGGGTTTAAGGCCACGAGAAAAGATAAACATTGGGTTTCAATATCATATACATTTGATATTTGTATATCCCTCATTTCTTATCAAACCTTCTAGCTGTATATATGACATATAGTCCACATCCCATTTCCAATTCATTTTAGAGACTTGTCCATTAATGTACTATTTAAAAGGTTTGTCTACTAATTGTCCCTTATGATGACCTAATTATTTTATTCTAAGATGGTCTTGAAAACAAATTAAAATGCACAATCATAAAAACATGTTACCAAATTTTACAATTTCACTAAACCCCCCCAAAAAAATAGATCAAGTTTCACAATTTTAGTAAACCCTAAACCTAGAAAAAACAAACAGATTAAGTTTAAAAATTCTAGAAAACCATAAACCCAAAAAAAATAGAATTTCACATATCTTAAACACAATTTCACATCCTCTTTATTGTTCCATAACTGGGGAGGGTTATTCATCTCACTAGACCTTCGTGATTCTTTCACTTCAGTGGTGGATTTCAATTATGAACAATGGAGACCGAACATGCGATTGAACAAGTAAGCTCTGATTATGAACAACAACGGAAGGTGGAAGACTCGAAAATAGGGTTGAAGGAACATGGGTGAAGATGAAGAACGTGAAAAAGATGATGAACTTTGAGGGTTTTTTGAGACTTTGATTTCATTTAAGAATTAATTCCTTTAAATAATTGTTTTTAATATTTAATTGATTAAAAGATTATTCCAGAAATAAATATATGATTTCACTACAACAAATAACGCATTTCATGACGAAGCTTTCACGTCATCCAGAAAAACAACGAGGTATTAAGCCTAGGCGCGCCATGTATTATATTTTTTTAATGGGAAAAGTATCAACCTACCTCAGTTTCTAATAAATATGACGAGTAAAATTATTCTATACATGCTTCGAATCCTAATTGTTGTAGTTTATGTTTTATTTTGATTATAATTATACGTTAAATTAACTAACTCTTCGATGTTTCAATACAATCGAGGGGTCTACTAATCAGATTACACTATAAAAAGCAAACAGATTTTACCATCCTTACTTATTTGTAGCTGCCCCAAACTCGAAATTGCATCATTCTTTAGGATGGATTGCAAGACAGGAAAAACCTCCAATATTCTTATAGAATAAAACGTTTTTTTCCCTTACAATCTATCTCATATAATAGTGTTGATGTTGTTGTTGGTGTTGATGTTGTTTTTGGTGTTGTTGTTGTTGTGTTTTTGCTCATTTGATAGATTGCAAGTGCAGAAAACTCATTCCTCGTTTATGGATACAATAAAGGAAGTTAAGCCCCCTTCTCTTTTCAAAAGTTACACAAATAAGGGAAGATTTTTTTAAACTATTTATTTTAATATTTTGTGTAAACAATGTAAGTTAAAAAAAATACATTTCACTTCTGTTTTTTAAAAAGATCGAGGTGATAGATAAAATCAGAAGATAATGTACCATGATTTTAAGGTAAATCCCAGGGGTAAAGTAATTAGCTTTACTATAAATACCTTACTTTATCAGATTTCACCCTAATTCTAATTTATATGTAGCTGCAACAGATACAAGAAATATTACATACTGTCCATTACAGTGAATTTTTTTCATCTAGAAACACTTAAGAATATATATATCTAAGATGGATTGCAAGTGCAGAAATTAAAATAAGTTATCCGAAGATGGATAATGTGATACGGTGGGAGAACTGACTTGAGGTTTTGCGTTCGTATTCGCAAATGTTTCGGTTGAGCAAGAGTCGCCACCGACTTTTTATTTTATCCTAAAGGAAAGGTTTAAAAAAGCACAGCAAAAACCTTTTGAGATGTTTTCTTGGGTTCGGGGAGTAGATTATAGAAAGGGAATGTATTAGCACCCTTTCTATCCATGGTTATCCATGGGCTCTTAGTTACTTGCTTAGATCAACTTGCCTTTTGTTTTCAATTTGTTTGAAATGGTGCTTTGTGTGTGTGGGTTTGAAAATATTTTGAAAAGAGGCCAATGTGGTGGCAACCTTTGTAATGATCCATGTGGGGATGTATACAAAGATGTACGTCTTTTGAAAAGGTTTTCATTTGTTTTTTGAAGGTTGTTTTGAAAGTGTAGTGATGTGTGGTTTGAAAAATAGGCAAGTGTTTTGTTTTGCAAGTTTGATTCAAGTAACTAAGAGGTTATCTACTCCTAAATTTCTCAAAAGATTATTGCTACGTTTTAACCCTTTTAACAAGTTTGTTCCACCATTGTATTTGGTGGACAACCTTGTGTTAGGATGTGAAAGGGACAGGCGCGGGTCATCGTTTAGACCATAATTACAATGGTGCCAAGTATCTTTGGGCCTTTCTTTAAGGGACTTGATCATTTGTTTTGGAAGTATTTTGAAAATGTTATCGAGGGACTATGATCATTCAATTTGTTGTTTTGCCCAAGGAGACTTAACATGCAATATGGCCCAATTTTGAAAGGCAACAAGTGGAGTACCCTAGGGGTGCAAGTGTGGTTTGTGTATCCATTTTCATGCTCATTTGTCTTGAGATTAGGTCATAACTATTTTTTTTGTCGTTTTTCGCATACAAACCCTAATTCTAACATGTTATCATTAGAAAGCAATAAAGTGCGAAAATAAATTTACTAAGCTATTACAAAACCAAATATGGGAAGGGGGGTACAAATGTTCAAATGGGGATATTGACAAGAATTTAAATCTAAATTATTACATCATTTTTGAATATTTGCAAGGTAAATAAATTGCATAATTAAATGGAAATGAAGTAAATATGCAAAATGCAAAAAAGAAAGTTTTTATATGTATGAAAAAAGTATGGTTTATGTAAAATAAAATAAGAAAATAAAAAGGTATTATTTTTTAGTATTTTGAATTTAGGGCAAAAACCCTAATTTCAATTAAAATGGATATTAATTACTTAATTCATATAATACTTATTATTTACATACAAAAATAAAATAAAATATAGTATATTTGTAAAAAAGGGGTATTTTTTTAGTATTAAATAAAAAAATAAAATATGTACATTTTTGGTATTTTTACTCTAAGTATATTAATATATATATATATATATATATATATATATATATATATATATATATATGTATATTTATATTATCCTAAATATGTATTATATATATAAATAATAATAATAATTAATTTTTTTGAAAATAGTATTTTTTTATATGAAATATTTTCAGAGGGTTATATAAAATAAAAATAAAAATAGAAGTATTTTTACATATTTTTCTATTTATCCTAAATAATAATATGTATATATATTTATGTATAAACAAAAGAAATAACTAACTAAATATGCAATAAATTCAAAAAATGATGGAAAAAATATTTTTAAAATTTTAATGTGCTGAGAAAAAATAAATGAGACAAATGAAAAAAGAAAAAGTCAAAAATATTAAAAAATGAAGCAAATGGGCTCAGGGGGTTCATGAGTAATTATGGGGTGTGAAAAGGAAAATACAAAGCAAGCCCAGCCCAATGCCACTGTCTTCAACCTCCAGCACAAAGTTTGAAAATGCGCGCGCCCTGTTCTTCAATGTCCAACTCTCGATTCCTGGCTTTTTAGCAAAAACTCATAACACAACAAATGTTCAGCATGAAGAGACGATTCTAACCATGTATGGAACTTGACCTAACTCTCTAAGATGAGGGAGAATTTCTCCTCCCCCAAATCCTAACCTAGTTTTTCTACCATTTTCAAACTCCAAATTCTCTCTACTCAGGCAAAAGAAATGAAATGTAAAGATATGTACATGTTCAGGGCTATGAGTAGAACCTTGTTTCTTCACAAACTTAAGACTAAAGATACATAATAAGAGAGATACGAGTTCAAAGTTTTACCTGTGCAGTTGAACTTCTATCTGGAGAATGAGGAACTTTCAGTGCAAGGTGATGATTGGAAAAGCTTCCTTGAGGTCCAGGGATGTTGTTTCAATGCTTACTTTGTCTTGAGAGCTTCTGAATCAAGCTATAGAACTTCACCTGCAAGTCAAAAATGTGAAAATGGTGGAAGCTGTTAGAGGGATTACATGTCAGGTTTTAGGTCATGGTTAGCTTGCATATATGCTAGGGAATGTGTATGAACTGATTTTAGCAAGAATGCTCGAGAGAAAATGAAGTTGGCACTCAAACTGCAGAGGCAACCCTGTTTTTGCAATTTGAGGATGATTCTGAGATGGAGGGTGTTTTTGGAGGTGCAAGGGTCGTGTCTTAGCTTGGTTATGTTCTTTTGAATGTGTTTGATAACTTTGTTCTTGTGTTAGTGAGCTGAGATGAGAGTTGTTACAAGTTATGGACTTTTCTTCTATGTGAAGCAACAAAATGCAACTTGGCTTTCTAGGTCAGTAGAGGACCCCCTAATGTGCTGCATAAGCTTCTCTTGATCAGTGTGTTATGCACATAATCTTGTGCCAAGCAGATTTGCTATGTACCTTCTTGATTTGCAATTGGACATAAAGCTAATCTTTTCAAAAATGGAAAGTTCACTTTATCTAGTTTAGGGTTAGTTCATCATGCAATGTCCAAATGCTTAGAATAAAAACTTGGCACATTGTTTTTGCATTTAATTCTTGAGTGTAACTTGGTTTAAGGACCTGTAATCTAGCCTAAAGCAAGCTGAGTTCAAATTGCAAGATTATGAGCATGTTTTGGTTAAGAACAAAAAGTGAATTTTTGCCAACTTGTGAAATTCGAATCTCTCAAGTTATGAGGTTGTTTGATGAGTTCTTGGACATTTTGGAAAGCTTGGAATGTGTACTACAATCCATCTTTGAAATGCAAATTGAAATTCCAAGTGGAAGGGTATGAAAAATGGCCTTGAAGTGGGGTAGAAAACCTTGTCAAAATAGGTTAAAATTCCACTAAGTTAAAAATGGTTTAGTGCCCTTATTCAAAAAATTGTAACTTGGGATACAAGCTTCAAATGAGAAAACTTTGTGAATCAAAGTTGTAGATTATGCAACAAGCTACAACTTTCATGTTTGGACTTTTGTTTGAATCCAAATGGATCTTGGTGAAAAGATGGGGGAAAGTTGGGAAAAAATTAGGGTTTTTCATAACTTAGAAAAATTCTAAGTTATGAAAAATTCCATTTTCTAACCCTAATTTGCATTTTGTGATTTCTTGGTGAACAAGTTTCATGATTTGGCATGTTTTGATGAAAAATGAATCTTGACTCTTGATTTTGACCAAAAAGTCAAAGTTTGACTTTTCAGTATACAGTCAAAATTGATCAATTGACTGGGAAATTCAACTGTCAACCTTGTGTACTTGGGATCTTTTGAGCTTGATGAATGTGTCAAGACCATTTCATTGAGTCCTTGAGTCCATATGTGAGCTTGATTTGCCATTGGCTAGGTCAAACAGTCAAAAATTGCCTTTGTGCAGTCAAAACCCTAAAAATGACCATTTTGCCCTTTTGGTGATCTGATCAAATTTCTTATGGAATTGTGATCCAAACTTGATCAAATGGTCCATATGAGTTCAATATGTTGATGTGGGTCAAATTTCATGAGGTTTGACTGTCAATTGGCCACAGTTGACTTTTTCCCCAATACAACTGATTTCTAGGTCATCTGTCCAATTGACTGGGCAAAACTTGGACTCAAGACTGGAAACTTGGTGAGGATAAACTTGGGAGTCCAATATGAAACATGAAAGTCATCTTAGGCATTCTAGGTCAAAACATCCTTGGGCAAACACAAACCCTAATTTGAGTCCACAGTGCAAGGAGAAGTCTTGAGCAGAGGAAACCCTAACTGGATCTTGATCTTCAAAGGTCTTGTGATGAGAAAATGTTGAGGAAATGGGAGGGCAAATTTTGGGGTACAACAGTTGCCCCTGTTCAATCTTCTTGGACCTGAAGAGTTAGATTGGCGAGTTTGCCTTTCGTGACTCGAGGGTAAAAGGAGATTGGACACTAGAGTGCCCGGAAATTTGCACTCGCATGCTGGAGTCTCAACAATGTGGTGTCGGGAATGGGCTTATAGATGCCATTTGGAGAGATGGTGGATAGGGAGATGGGCTTATAGATGCCATCTGGAGATGTGACAGAACCTTGTTGGGAATGGGCTTATAGATGCCATTTGGAAGTGTCGATCGCATAAGAGATTCCTTAGCGAGAACTTGTGTACTTGAGAAAGACGGATGTTTTTCTGGCTTGTTACAGGTGTTTGATCTTCAGTCTCCTTATGCAGATATGCCCTGGCTAGATACAGGTATCGAATCTACAATTGGTTGCTCACAAATGTGCCCTGGCTGGATACAGGAGTCGAATCTGGAAATAGTCGTTAATAGATATGCCCTGGCTGGATACAGGAATCGAATCTTCGAACTCTTCAGACGTGCCCTGGCTAGATACAGGAATCGAGTCTGGAAACGTGGTCAACAGATATGCCCTGGATGGATACAGGAATCGAATCTGGAGATGTTGTAGTTGATAGATGTGCCCTGGCTGGATACAGGAATCGAATCTTCGAACTCTTCAGACGTGCCCTGGCTAGATACAAGTATCGAATCTGGAATTGTGACAGTTGAAGGTAGTTGTTTTTGGGATTGTCTTTTTCCTGAAAAGGCAAAAACGTAAGTTGTATGCAATGTCATGATGTATGATATGCATGATGTCATGATGTTCAACATGAGATGGTGTTGTATGCACTTTATCATATATGTAAGCAAGATGTATGAAAATGTGAAATGTTTATGAATGTAATTTCGTCTTAGGAAAATAAATCCTTGACGAACGGCCGGGGAGTTGCTCTGTGGAAGAGATACTTGGCCGAAGTTTTGATAAGAGGCCTGTTGAGGACTTTAATGATGGATTCCGCTGAGGATAATGATGATAAACTCCGCCGGGAAGCACCAAAGATAAATTCTGCCGGGGATTGAAGGAACTTTGCCGAGGGCGGTCTTCCGTGGTTTTTAGCTGAGGATAACCCAGTTATAAGTCCTTGTGAGGAAATAACTCTAAATAACACTCGGGAGAGACGTCCGTGCACTATAGGGAACAAGTTTCCAGGACCTACTGGGGATGAGCTTTAAGGCCTGCCGGGGAATGTTGTGCCTTTTCAGGATTGTCGGGGAGTCAACTCCGTTTGGGGAAAGTATTGCTGAATCTTGTTTTACTCTGCGGGGAGTTGAGATGATTTGGCCACATTCTTCAGTTGAATCCACCTTGGTACCTTGGCAGACAAAACAACCAGACTGCATCAGACAACTTCACATTGCCCCTGTCTCTGATGTCACTTGTAATCAATCTTTTGTTTCATATGTAAACATTTACGAATTAGCAATTTAATGTCAAATGCATATATCAAAAATGAACATTGGACGTTCTTCGCAAGACAAAACAGAAAAAAGGAAAACAATGGTAATTTGTATGGACAAGTGAATTTGTATTGATTTAAACTTTGCCTGTGAATAGGCGTTTTTGTACAAGAGGCTGACATCCTAGTAAGAGGACGCCGCCAAATAACATAGAGTTTACAAAAAAGGAAACAAAACAGCTATGTGAACAATCCCACCGGATTCCAACTCTGCTATCGCCTTTATGTCTTCGAACGTCTCATCGCTTTGCTGCCTAATTTGAAGATGAAGCTGATTGGTCAATGCCGAAATCTGGAGCCAGATAGTTGATGCCGAATTCCGGATGCGAAGCGATCCAATGAGACATAGTGTTACGCTTTTATCCCTAACTTTTGCCTGGACCGCCCTTTCGGGTTTTCAGTCCACCGGGATACCCATTTTTGCCCAAGTCGCCTTTTCAGGTTTTCGACTTGCCGGGTGTACAGATTTTTATTCATTTCATCCCTTATTTTTGCCCGAACCCTTTTGGTTCGCCGGGAAGCCCTTATTTTTGCCTAGGTATGTCAACCTAGCGGGTCTTTTATTTATGCGTAATATTTTTTCACTATGTCTGCATTGGCGGGGTGAGGAAGGTCGTCACCATCCATGGTGGTTAGGATCATGGCTCCTCCTGAGAACACACGTTTAACCACAAATGGCCCTTCGTATGTAAGGGTCCATTTGCCCCGGGGATCACTTTGAGGAAGGATGATGCGTTTGATTACCAGGTCCCCAACTTGATACTCTTGTGGTCTGACTCTCTTGTTAAATGCCCTGATCATCCGTTTTTGATACGTTTGACCATGACAGATAGCAGTGAGCCTCTTTTCGTCAATCAGATTTAATTGATCAAGTCGAGTCTGGATCCAATCATCTTCATTCAAGTCTGCATCCTTCATTATCCGGAGAGAGGGTATCTGGACTTCAATTGGCAAGACTGCCTCCATGCCATAGACCAAGGAGAAGGGAGTTGCCCCGGTTGACATCCTTGTTGAGGTGCGGTACCCATGAAGAGCGAACGGTAACATCTCGTGCCAATCTTTATAGGTCACTGTCATCTTCTGCACAATTTTCTTGATATTCTTATTGGCTGCCTCTACAGCCCCATTCATCTTCGGCCGGTAGGGAGAAGAATTGTGGTGCTGTATCTTGAATTGTTCACAGAGTTCAGTGATCATTTTGTTATTGAGATTGGTACCATTGTCCGTAATGATTCTTTCCGGGACTCCATACCGACAGATCAGATTATGCCGGATGAAACGCGCCACGACGCTCTTGGTTACTGTGGCATAGGAAGCTGCCTCAACCCATTTCGTGAAATAATCGATCGCCACCAAGATGAAGCGATGCCCATTGGATGCCGTCGGTCGGATCTCACCGATCATATCGATGCCCCACATTGCGAAAGGCCAAGGTGCCGTCAGGACGTTCAAAGGAACCGGAGGGAAATGCACCTTGTCAGCATAGATCTGGCATTTATGACAAGTTCGGGAGTGTTGGTAACAATCGGCTTCCATCGTGGACCAGAAATATCCTGCCCGAAGGATTTTCTTAGCCATGGTGTGTCCACTGGAATGTGTTCCAAATGTGCCTTCATGTAATTCCATCATAATTTTCTCTGCTTCAGCTTTATCCACACAACGTAGCAGAGTTGAATCATGATTCCGCTTGTAGAGAATGTCGTTGCTGAGGAAGAATTTTGCAGCAAAACTCCTCATGAACTTTTTATCATTGACAAACGCACCTTCAGGGTATTCCTGAGCTTCCAAGTACCTCTTCACCTCATGATACCAGGGTTTTTCAATAACCTTCTCAGCCTCGAGCTCGCAGCAATATGCCGGTTCATCCAACTTCCAGATAATGATTCGGGGAGCCTCATTGTCCCATTTAACTCTGAACATTGAAGACATCATAGCTAGGGCGTCCGCTAGCTGATTCTCCTCCCTAGGGAAGTGCTCAAAAGTTATCTCTTCAAAGTGGGGGAGCAAGGTCGACACATACTCCTTGTAAGGAATAAGATTCGGGTGTTTCGTATCCCACTCGCCTTTGATCTGATTGATCACGAGAGAGGAATCTCCGAAGACACTTAGAAATTTGATCCTTAAGTCGATTGCAGCTTGTAAACCCATGATACATGCCTCATATTCTGCCATGTTGTTGGTGCAGCTGAAACATAATCGGGCGGTGAGGGGAGTATGAGTTCCTTTGGGAGATATGATTACAGCGCCGACGCCGTTACCCAAAGCATTGGAGGCTCCATCAAAATGCATAGACCATCGGGATCCTTCCTCAGGTCCTTCATCCGGTCCAGGTACTTCACAGTCAGTTACCACCATGATGTCTTCGTCCGGAAAATCAAAGTTCAATGATTGGTAATCGTCCACAGGTTGGTGTGCCAAATGATCCGCCAGTACACTTCCCTTAATTGCTTTCTGAGTTGTATACTGGATGTCATATTCTGTCAAGATAATTTGCCATCTCGCTATTCTTCCAGACAGAGCGGGCTTTTCAAATATGTACTTGATGGGATCCATCTTTGAAATCAATAAAGTAGTGTGAGTCAGCATATACTGTCTCAGCCGGCGAGCAGCCCATACAAGAGCGCAGCAAGTTTTCTCAAGCAGTGAGTAACGAGACTCACAGTCGGTAAACTTTTTGCTCAAGTAATAAATAACATGCTCTTTTCGGCCAGACTCGTCATGCTGCCCCAGCACACACCCCATTGAATTGTCAAGTACTGTCAAGTATAGTATCAGAGGTCTTCCTTCCACCGGTGGCATAAGAATGGGTGTCTCTTGGAGATATTCCTTTATCTTTTCAAAGGCGGCCTGACATTCATCATTCCAGCGTACTACTTGATCTTTCTTCAGCAATTTGAAGATTGGCTCACAAGTAGCAGTCAGATGTGAGATGAATCGGGCAATGTAATTCAGTCGTCCCAGGAAGCCTCTGACTTCTTTCTCTGTTTTTGGAGTCGGCATCTCTTGTATGGCTTTTACCTTGGCAGGGTCCACCTGGATACCCTTATCACTCACAATGAAACCTAACAATTTTCCGGATCTTACCCCAAAGGTGCATTTGTTGGGATTCAATCTCAGCTTGTACAACTTGAGTCGGTCAAATAACTTCCTCAGATGGTCAAGGTGCTCCTCCTCAGTTTGAGACCTTGCAATCATGTCATCAACGTATACCTCAATTTCATGATGGATCATATCATGAAATAAAGCAACCATGGCACATTGATAGGTTGCCCCAGCATTTTTCAATCCGAATGGCATGACCTTATAACAGAAGGTGCCCCACTGGGTCACAAAGGTAGTCTTCTCCATATCTTCTGGAGCCATCTTGATCTGATTATACCCTGAAAAACCATCCATGAAGGAGAATACCTTGTGTTGAGCTGTATTGTCAACAAGGACATCAATGTGAGGTAGGGGGAAGTCATCCTTGGGGCTGGCCCTGTTCAGATCCCTGTAGTCAACACACATTCTGACTTTATCGTCCTTCTTCGGTACTGGCACCACATTGGCAACCCACTGAGGGTAAGAAGACACTGCAAGGAAACCGGCATCAAACTGTTTCATAACCTCGGCCTTGATCTTTTCAGACATCTCTGGACGCATCCGTCGGACTTTTTGCTTTACCGGAGGGCAATCTTCCTTGGTTGGCAGGTGGTGAACTACAATGTCGGCATTCAAACCAGGTATATCTTCATAGGACCAAGCAAAAATCTCCATGTAATCCTGTAGCATCTGGATCAATCGTTGCTTCACGCTGAGCTCTAGATTGGCACCAATCTTGACCTCTTTCCTATCTGTCTCAGTACCCAGGTTAATTGTCTCCACCGACTCTTCATGTGGCTGAATAGCTCTCTCTTCCTGGAGTAGCAGTCTTGCGATTTCACCAGGCACTTCGCAATCATCTTCACCTTCGTCTTCGGCCAAGTTGATCGGATTTTCGAAGTCATAACTGGCGGTAGCAGAGCTGTTACCAGTGAGATCCAGAGTGGATTGAAACCTGTATAAGTGAGTGTGTGTAAATATAGCTGTTTTGCAATATATATAACACAGAAAGGAAAAGAGCACAAGATTTGAAATGCAACAAACGTCCAATGTTTTGATTGATGATATATGAAAATGTCATACAAAAAAGCCCTCACAAATGGAGCTATGATGTCCCGGGTAGGACACCGAGCCAACAAAGTTTTAACATATTGTTTGTTACAAATTGGAAATCAAAAGAAATTAATTACTGCGTGACAAATGTGATAGGGGTAAAATCCTTTGCCGTCCAGTTTCTTGGTCCGTCGCTGGTAGTCGGGTAGATCCAACTGTCACACTCTGCTTCCTCTACATCCTCCTCGATAGCATTCACCCTTGAGCTGGAGATAAACACCGGAGCCTTTCTAACCTTCTCCTTGCGCACAGCCCTCTGAGCCTCTGCAGTAAAGCCCAGCCCAAACTTGTCGTTCTTCTGAGTGAAGTCAGGAAGCTGACCCTAGTTTGCACAATTGCCTTTCTGAACCACAGCCCGGGCATCCCTTAGGGAAGCCATCTTCAAGGAAACATTCTCTTCGACTGTTGTTTCTGCTGCTGCTGAAATTGGATGTACCTCCTTGAAATGCTGAAAGGGGGTTTCAATAAACTCCCCGTCCATCTCAATGTATCTGAAGGAATTCAAATGGCTCACCATATACTCCTCTTCTCCTTGCACAGTGACGATCTTCCCTCTGACAGGGTACTTCAGCTTCTGGTGCAAGGTAGAGGTCACTGCCCCAGCTTTATGGATCCAAGGTCGACCCAGTAGACAAGAGTACGATGGTCGTATATCCATCACATAAAAAGTAGAGTCGAACACCTGAGAGCCCACACGAATAGGGATGTCAACCTCTCCATGAACCATCCTTTTTGAACCGTCAAAGGCCCTGACGATGATATTGCTGGGCTTCAGTTCTAGGCCTTCATAATCCAAACGGTCTAAAGCCTTTTTCGGTAGGACATTCAAGGAAGAACAAGTATCCACCAATACATGCGCCAGAGTAGTGCCCCTGCATTCGATAGAGACATGCAGGGCATCGTTGTGGTCTCTTCCCTTCGCAGTCAGGTCAGCATCTGAAAAACCTAAGCCATTGTCTGCTGTCAGATTTTCTACGCAATCAGTGAACTGGACTGCAGATGTCTCCTGTGGCACATGGGCCGTCTTGAGAAATGAAATCAAAGCTTTAGCATAGGCCTCAGAGCATAGCAATAAGGAGAGCATGGAGATCTTGGAGGGTGTATGCCCCAGCTGTTCGACAACATTGAAATCACTCTTCTTTATTATTTTCAGGATCTCCTCCACTTCTTGTTGGGAGGCCTCAGCATTTATAGGTATCGGTGCCTCCATCCGGGCAGGCTCCTCTTCAATCCCTTTACCCCGAGCATTAGATGACTCGGCAGCAGGGGAAACAACTTGATCAGTAGCAGGAACAGGTAAACTTGTAGGTGTTATAAGGAGGGGTCTTCGAATAGCGGGCGGTGCAATGTCAGGCGAGAAGAGCCTGCCACTGCGGGTGACCTTGGCTGGACCGGTGATATCGCAGATACTGGCGCCAGTGTCAAATTCTTGTTTGATTCCATTTACATATACGTCTGCCCCATAATGCCAGGGGACAGCTTTATCAGATACGTAGGGGAGAGGCCCCGGAACAGTAATAACCACAGGTGCAACAGTCATGATTTGAACAGGCTTCTTCGGGGGAGCCTTGATTGGATTATTGAAGATGGTAACCACAGAAACTTCTTTTACCGGAACCAACTGAACAGCAGACTTCTTAAACAGAATCTCCTTGCTATCCATTAGGCTTTGGACGCCTAACCTCAGCAAGGGACAACCAGATAGGGAAACAACACAGAACAGGCAACCTTCACTGCAACCCGGAAATAAACCGGCCCGCAGTAGGTTCTTCTTGACGGTCCTCAGAGGGGTGACAACTTCATTTACTGAAACAGCATACAGTTCTTCCTCAATGGCATTTACTCTATGCTGGGGCATAGGAGCAGTTACAACATTTGGTCTCTCCGGCGCTTCAAACTGAATTTCCTTTGCGTCGATCAGATCTTGTACTTTGTTTCTCAAGGCCCAGCAGTCATCAGTAGTGTGCCCGGGACTATCAGAATGATAAGCACACCGGGCATTTGGGTTATACTTAGGAGACGCAGTGTTGACGACCTTAGGAGCTTCTTTGAGGGTCACCAGGTTGGTGGATAACAGTTGGGGTAAAATTTGAGATAAGGTCATACTCAGTCGAGTATACTGCCTGTTGGGCCTTTCGCTTCTTTGTTGATTGTACTGCTGAGGAGCAGCAACAGGTTTTGAGATGACCAAAGCATTGACGGCTTGGCGACTTTCGGGCTTGACTTGTCTTCTAGTACCATAGACGGCACTTGCTTCTTTCTTAAATGGCCTCTTCTCAGCACTTGTGGAGGCAGCCTTTTGTATCTTGCCTGACCTGATGCCAGCTTCAATTCTTTCTCCCGTCAATATCAAATCTGTAAACCCAGCGGAGGAGTTACCAACCAAATGATTGAAAAACGGACCAGACAACGTCCCTAGAAACATATCAACCAGCTCGCGATCAGTCAACGGAGGCTGCACCCTGCCAGCCAAATCTCTCCATTTTTGTGCGTACTCTTTGAACCCTTCACCCGTTCCTAGAGACATACCCTGAAGTTGGGTACGCGTAGGAGCGAGATCAGAATTGTATTGGTATTGTCTGTAGAATGCGGTTGCCAAATCTTCCCAGTGTCGGATGCTAGTTCCATCTAATTGGTAGAACCATTCAAGCTGTGACCCCGAGAGGCTATCTTGGAAGAAGTGAATCCAAAGGTTCTTATCTGCCGTGTAAGGTTGGATTTTCCTTACGTACGACCTCAGATGCAGCTTTGGGCAGGAGACCCCATCATACTTGGCGAAGGCAGGCGCCTTAAACTTGTGTGGAATTACTACCCCAGAAGATAACCCCAAATCTCCGAAATCCAGCCCCGGCACATTCTGAATTTCCATGGCGCTTAAGCGGTCCTCCAATTGCTTGTATCTGTCAGCAGCAGGTGGGTATTGTTCGTCGTTATAGTCCGTCTCGTTGTCGGAGACTGCGGGACTAGGAGCTCCTCCCCCTTGGGGACTGTTTTTCTCAGCAGAAGAAGTAGTTGGATCAGCTTCATTATGGAGTGTGTTCCCAAATCTGCGTCCGGTGTTGAACAACGCAGTCCTCTTTTTCTTCTTCTTCTTTAGGAGTAGAGTCTTCAGCTCTTGCTGACCTTGGGCTAGGCTTAGGACCATCTCTTGAAACTGTGCATTTTGGGCCTGAAGGGCCTTGATTGCTTGCTCACTGGATGAGTCTGGATTCATGATGACTGTGCAAAATAAACAGCGAAGGAGATTAAGCAACCTGTGAAATAGGGTACCTGCTATGCATATGGTGCAATGGAATGCGTATGTTTTATGTTTTCAAAGACAAACAAGATTCAACTTTGTAGACAAAAAGGGAAACACACTTCATTAGATTAAAATTTTCAATTGTTCAACAATTTGCCCTTAGGCATTACAGGAATGGAAAATACTGGAAAGGAAATAAACTATAAAAGGAAACATCCAAAGCTCATCAATGCTCCCATGGCCTCCTCTTTTCAGTGCTGATGTAGTTGTTCAGGACCCGTTCTTTCTCCAATTGCTTAGTCAGCCTCTGGATTTTCCATTCCTGCTCGTTGAATTTCTCCCGATAGAAATCTCGTTCTTCCTTTAGCTGCGCCCAAGATCTCTTCATGGTGTCAAAATCAGTAGGTATCTGAGGAGGGAGGACAGTTGGAGGAACCCCATCTTCAACAGGAGACTCAAGGATGAGAGGTCTAACAGCTTCGTAGGGCATACCTAACCTTTGAGCACGGATGCGGACCCATTTGCAATAGGGCTTCAATGGCAGAGAAGTCTTTGGTCCCAACTCATGTGGGTTGGCTTTGTGGATTCTGTCCCAGGCTCTAATGAATCCCTGGCGTAGCTTGTCACTGTCTGCCTGAAACTCAAAATGGAAGTGAGGAACCAGCATTTCATGAGGCCCATCTCCTCTGGCTCTTCCAAACTGACGGAGAGCTAAACACGGATTGTAAGAGATTCCTCCTTGGATACCAATCAACGGAACATTAGGGTATTCTCCGCAACGGTCAATAACAGCTACCTCATCCAAACCTCTGAGAGTCCAGGTGATGTCATTATCAGTGAGAGACATTAACCTCCGAGCCCAACCTTTTCCTTCTTCATTCTTCAGCATGAACTTAGGAAGGTGCAAAATAAACCACCTTACTAGCAAAGGAGCACAACACCACGGAGTTCCCCGTTTTTGAGCAGTACGAGCATAGAGTTGTTGTAGAATATCACCCAAAAGAGTGGGTACCGGATTCCGAGACATGAAGATCCTTATGACATGGATACTGATAAAAGTGTCAGGGTTGGGAAACAATACCAGACCATAGATCAAAAGAGCCAGAATATCCTCGTACGCCTTGAAGTCCAAGTCATTCCAGAAATCATTAGCCTTGCCAACCAGAAATTTGACCAAAAAGCCCTTGATCCCATTTCTAGTTTCCCAGTTGGACAATACCTCTTCTTTGGTCAAGGGGAGAATTGCAGCAATCTCTTCAGGCCTAGGAGTCTTTTCCAAACCAGTGAATGGAGTTTGTTCAAAGACAGGGATCCCAAGCAAATAAGAGAACTCTTCCAGGGTAGGAACCAGCTGGAAGTCTTGAAAGGTGAAACAATGGTACAGAGGGTCATAAAACTGGGTCAGAACACTTATCAGTTGTTGGTCCCATTTTGCAGTGACCAAGCCAAGGAGAGAACCATGTCTGTTGATGAAGGAAGAAGTGTTTGGAATCCTTCCAACCAAATCCTTGAGTAACACTGGTGGTTGAACAAAGTTGAGCCGGACAGTATTCCTACGCACGGGCATCATGATGTCCTATAAAACAGAGCAAAGATGAAACCTTTTTGTCTTTGAAATGGGTTAGCCCTTTATACAGGATGCATGCAATGGTATGATGGCATGATGCTATGATGAAGCACACCACAAGTATTCACATAGGCAAATAAGGCACACAAGTCACACAAGACACCCTTAGGTTTCAGGCCAGCATGAGTTTCAGGTATTACCCTCTTTTGGTTTTGTTGGTTAAAACCTGTCCTATCAAAAGTAACCGGGTTCTAGAGGATCTCAAATCATTGGCTACCCTCAATCGGTCATAACTCCAGCATCGCAATCTTTTCTCGCGGCCAGAACCATCTCGAGAGTTTAGCCTCAATGAGTGTAGCATACTGCTACTGTCCTAATAGCCAAGTTGGTCAATTTAGGGTTCTAAGGTTGGTTGGTGTTTAATGACCCCTTAGAAGACCTATATTCTCCCCGTTGCAACACAAGGGATATAGGTACAGACTAAGATGCCACACCAACGTAGCCACTGCTTCACCCATGTCGGTCTACGCCGGACAGGTCCCTCACAGATTATGCTACCTAAAAAGGGTATTTCCCAGATCCGGGTTAGGATCTATGAAACTCTGATGCAAAGCCCACAAATATAAAAGCAAACAAAGCAAACAATTGAAAATAAAGATGATCTAAGCCCTAAGGTTACTCCACTTTTAAAGAAACTCCCCAGCAGAGTCGCCAGTTCTGTGATACGGTGGGAGAACTGACTTGAGGTTTTGCGTTCGTATTCGCAAATGTTTCGGTTGAGCAAGAGTCGCCACCGACTTTTTATTTTATCCTAAAGGAAAGGTTTAAAAAAGCACAGCAAAAACCTTTTGAGATGTTTTCTTGGGTTCGGGGAGTAGATTATAGAAAGGGAAGGTATTAGCACCCTTTCTATCCATGGTTATCCATGGGCTCTTAGTTACTTGCTTAGATCAACTTGCCTTTTGTTTTCAATTTGTTTGAAATGGTGCTTTGTGTGTGTGGGTTTGAAAATATTTTGAAAAGAGGCCAATGTGGTGGCAACCTTTGTAATGATCCATGTGGGGATGTATACAAAGATGTACGTCTTTTGAAAAGGTTTTCATTTGTTTTTTGAAGGTTGTTTTGAAAGTGTAGTGATGTGTGGTTTGAAAAATAGGCAAGTGTTTTGTTTTGCAAGTTTGATTCAAGTAACTAAGAGGTTATCTACTCCTAAATTTCTCAAAAGATTATTGCTACGTTTTAACCCTTTTAACAAGTTTGTTCCACCATTGTATTTGGTGGACAACCTTGTGTTAGGATGTGAAAGGGACAGGCGCGGGTCATCGTTTAGACCATAATTACAATGGTGCCAAGTATCTTTGGGCCTTTCTTTAAGGGACTTGATCATTTGTTTTGGAAGTATTTTGAAAATGTTATCGAGGGACTATGATCATTCAATTTGTTGTTTTGCCCAAGGAGACTTAACATGCAATATGGCCCAATTTTGAAAGGCAACAAGTGGAGTACCCTAGGGGTGCAAGTGTGGTTTGTGTATCCATTTTCATGCTCATTTGTCTTGAGATTAGGTCATAACTATTTTTTTTGTCGTTTTTCGCATACAAACCCTAATTCTAACATGTTATCATTAGAAAGCAATAAAGTGCGAAAATAAATTTACTAAGCTATTACAAAACCAAATATGGGAAGGGGGGTACAAATGTTCAAATGGGGATATTGACAAGAATTTAAATCTAAATTATTACATCATTTTTGAATATTTGCAAGGTAAATAAATTGCATAATTAAATGGAAATGAAGTAAATATGCAAAATGCAAAAAAGAAAGTTTTTATATGTATGAAAAAAGTATGGTTTATGTAAAATAAAATAAGAAAATAAAAAGGTATTATTTTTGAGTATTTTGAATTTAGGGCAAAAACCCTAATTTCAATTAAAATGGATATTAATTACTTAATTCATATAATACTTATTATTTACATACAAAAATAAAATAAAATATAGTATATTTGTAAAAAAGGGGTATTTTTTTAGTATTAAATAAAAAAATAAAATATGTACATTTTTGGTATTTTTACTCTAAGTATATTAATATATATATATATATATATATATATATATATATATATATATATATATATATATATATATATATATATATATATATATATATATATATATATATATATATATATATATATATATATATATATATATATATATATATATATATTTATATTATCCTAAATATGTATTATATATATATAAATAATAATAATAATTAATTTTTTTGAAAATAGTATTTTTTTTATATGAAATATTTTCAGAGGGTTATATAAAATAAAAATAAAAATAGAAGTATTTTTACATATTTTTCTATTTATCCTAAATAATAATATGTATATATATTTATGTATAAACAAAAGAAATAACTAACTAAATATGCAATAAATTCAAAAAATGATGGAAAAAATATTTTTAAAATTTTAATGTGCTGAGAAAAAATAAATGAGTCAAATGAAAAAAGAAAAAGTCAAAAATATTAAAAAATGAAGCAAATGGGCTCAGGGGGTTCATGAGTAATTATGGGGTGTGAGAAGGAAAATACAAAGCAAGCCCAGCCCAATGCCACTGTCTTCAACCTCCAGCACAAAGTTTGAAAATGCGCGCGCCCTGTTCTTCAATGTCCAACTCTCGATTCCTGGCTTTTTAGCAAAAACTCATAACACAACAAATGTTCAGCATGAAGAGACGATTCTAACCATGTATGGAACTTGACCTAACTCTCTAAGATGAGGGAGAATTTCTCCTCCCCCAAATCCTAACCTAGTTTTTCTGCCATTTTCAAACTCCAAATTCTCTCTACTCAGGCAAAAGAAATGAAATGTAAAGATATGTACATGTTCAGGGCTATGAGTAGAACCTTGTTTCTTCACAAACTTAAGACTAAAGATACATAATAAGAGAGATACGAGTTCAAAGTTTTACCTGTGCAGTTGAACTTCTATCTGGAGAATGAGGAACTTTCAGTGCAAGGTGATGATTGGAAAAGCTTCCTTGAGGTCCAGGGATGCTGTTTCAATGCTTACTTTGTCTTGAGAGCTTCTGAATCAAGCTATAGAACTTCACCTGCAAGTCAAAAATGTGAAAATGGTGGAAGCTGTTAGAGGGATTACAGGTCAGGATTTAGGTCATGGTTAGCTTGCATATATGCTAGGGAATGTGTATGAACTGATTTTAGCAAGAATGCTCGAGAGAAAATGAAGTTGGCACTCAAACTGCAGAGGCAACCCTGTTTTTGCAGTTTGAGGATGATTCTGAGATGGAGGGTGTTTTTGGAGGTGCAAGGGTCGTGTCTTAGCTTGGTTATGTTCTTTTGAATGTGTTTGATAACTTTGTTCTTGTGTTAGTGAGCTGAGATGAGAGTTGTTACAAGTTATGGACTTTTCTTCTGTGTGAAGCAACAAAATGCAACTTGGCTTTCTAGGTCAGTAGAGGACCCCCTAATGTGCTGCATAAGCTTCTCTTGATCAGTGTGTTATGCACATAATCTTGTGCCAAGCAGATTTGCTATGTACCTTCTTGATTTGCAATTGGACATAAAGCTAATCTTTTCAAAAATGGAAAGTTCACTTTATCTAGTTTAGGGTTAGTTCATCATGCAATGTCCAAATGCTTAGAATAACAACTTGGCACATTGGTTTTGCATTTAATTCTTGAGTGTAACTTGGTTTAAGGACTTGTAATCTAGCCTAAAGCAAGCTGAGTTCAAATTGCAAGATTATGAGCATGTTTTGGTTAAGAACAAAAAGTGAATTTTTGCCAACTTGTGAAATTCGAATCTCTCAAGTTATGAGGTTGTTTGATGAGTTCTTGGACATTTTGGAAAGCTTGGAATGTGTACTACAATCCATCTTTGAAATGCAAATTGAAATTCCAAGTGGAAGGGTATGAAAAATGGCCTTGAAGTGGGGTAGAAAACCTTGTCAAAATAGGTTAAAATGCCACTAAGTTAAAAATGGTTTAGTGCCCTTATTCAAAAAACTGTAACTTGGGATACAAGCTTCAAATGAGAAAACTTTGTGAATCAAAGTTGTAGATTATGCAACAAGCTACAACTTTCATGTTTGAACTTTTGTTTGAATCCAAGTGGATCTTGGTGAAAAGATGGGGCAAAGTTGGGAAAAAATTAGGGTTTTTCATAACTTGGAAAAATTCTAAGTTATGAAAAATTCCATTTTCTAACCCTAATTTGCATTTTGTGATTTCTTGGTGAACAAGTTTCATGATTTGGCATGTTTTGATGAAAAATGAATCTTGACTCTTGATTTTGACCAAAAAGTCAAAGTTTGACTTTTCAGTATACAGTCAAAATTGATCAATTGACTGGGAAATTCAACTGTCAACCTTGTGTACTTGGGATCTTTTGAGCTTGATGAATGTGTCAAGACCATTTCATTGAGTCCTTGAGTCCATATGTGAGCTTGATTTGCCATTGGCTAGGTCAAACAGTCAAAAATTGCCTTTGTGCAGTCAAAACCCTAAAAATGACCATTTTGCCCTTTTGGTGATCTGATCAAATTTCTTATGGAATTGTGATCCAAACTTGATCAAATGGTCCATATGAGTTCAATATGTTGATGTGGGTCAAATTTCATGAGGTTTGACTGTCAATTGGCCACAGTTGACTTTTTCCCCAATACAGCTGATTTCTAGGTCATCTGTCCAATTGACTGGGCAAAACTTGGACTCAAGACTGGAAACTTGGTGAGGATAAACTTGGGAGTCCAATATGAAACATGAAAGTCATCTTAGGCATTCTAGGTCAAAACATCCTTGGGCAAACACAAACCCTAATTTGAGTCCACAGTGCAAGGAGAAGTCTTGAGCAGAGGAAACCCTAACTGGATCTTGATCTTCAAAGGTCTTGTGATGAGAAAATGTTGAGGAAATGGGAGGGCAAATTTTGGGGTACAACAGATAAGTTATGGAGTATTTTTTTGGATATGCAGCATAAAGGTCTGCAACAAAATTTGGATTCGACCAAAGATCTGTTGTTGAAAACACTTTCTCCTATGATTTTGTCTACTTGCCGATAGATTTCAGGTACGCTACCAAATTCCTTCTCTAGAACATTCAGTGTTCATATGTTAAAAAAAAAGATGATTGTTGATGTTGTGTGGTTTATTATTAATTTGCAGATCTGGGATGAATAAAGGCTATGATTTTGTTAAATTCAGTAACCCTAAAGTAGTAGTGGAAATTTGTTGTAATATTGTTTTTCTGATATTCTTTGTAAACAATGTAACTAAAAAAAATTATTTTCACCTCGTTTTTTCTCAAAATCGAGGGGATATGTTAGCGTTAAAGTTGACGATATTTGTACCGCCCTTAATTAAATCCTTGTCGTCCATTTTCATGACTATCAACATTCAATACACTACCATTAGTGATCCGCGTGAAACCTATGTTAACTTCCATTATAAAAGCATTTTGAATATCAAAAACATCATGAAGCGCTTGAAACTATCTTCCACTTTAAGATATGCAAGAGTCTTTGTTATGAAGTATTCTCTATGATGGATTGTAAGAGTAGAAAATTATTTGTGTTTAAGGTTTGTGTTCTTAAATATTTATATACCTAACTCTTTTTCTCATCTAGCCCTTTATTTATCTAACCCTTTTTTCATCTAACTCTTTATTTATCTAACCTTTTTTTTAATATAAAAAATAAATGCAAGGAAAAGCAATTGAGAATATATTGTTTTCCTGCATTTGATCTTTTCAAAATATCAAAGATTTAAAGATCCAACGTATAATCTTTATGGACAACTTAAATTTTGTATTGATATTCTATATAAAAAATGTAATCAGTTTAATATTCTGGATAAATATTATATTTTATAAATAAATTATTTTATTAATTTTCTGTGTAAACAATGTAACCAGTTTAAATTAAAAAATACTAATAATTTATCCATCAGTTTTATTGATAAACTGATATACGTGAGGCGCTATTATTGTAAGTAAAAAAAATACAGACGATATGGATCGAACTCACGCGCTATTAAAATATCCCTCGGTGTTTTAAACACCAAAGTGATAAGTCATTACTTTTCATGACAACTTTATTTATCTCACTTAAGATATCGAAGTAAAACATATTTCACATCCAACGTTAAATACATTATTTATAATAATATTTATTAAATAGAATAATTTTATTAAATGACGTGACACCATATACTTAGAGTCACTTAAACCTTTTAAGATGCACAAAAGGGAGAGGACCAAAATATCCCGTAAAAATTTAATAGTGAGACTAAAAGGTTGAGATTTTTAAATAGGATTAAAAGTATAAAAAAATAAAAAATAATAGTGAGACTATAATTAAGTCAAATTTTAAATAAACTTAATAAATTTATAATATATAATGTTTATAGTGAATTATTAGTTATTTATGTAAAAAAAAAAGAATAATTAAGAGAGAAAAAAATTAAATATATTATTTTTCTTTAAAATGTTTTTTAATTAATTTTTTGGTGTAATTATATTAATTAAAGGTTAAATTATAATTTTGATTCTTCAACTTTTTAACTTATATTTAATTTTATAACCTTATTGTTAATTTCAAATATAAAAGTATGAGAGACGACAAAAATCAAATAGAATAAATATCAAAATTGTAGTTAATCCTTAATTAAATTACCACCATAGTATCACGTGATGTGCTTGACCTCAATTTCATGGCCGCCGTCAACTCAACACCGTCTGGCTACGACATTTATCTGGTAAGATGCTGTTATTTGCTTCTTAAAGCCCTACTTTGTGAATTTGGTATGATTGTGGAGGCTTCACTAACTAGAATTTTGAACTATAATTATATTTATTCATTAGTTTCCTTGATTTTTTTTTATACTTGTTTGAATTTGAATTTGTTTACAAGTCCAAAACAAAGAAAATCTTAAAAGTTATTGTCATGATTTAATAGTTCTTCAAATTAGTAAATGATCATCGGGTTTAAGAGGATATTGGAACGTGAAATTAAGAAAAGTATGCTTTATTATTGATATATACATTTACACATATAATTTCCATGTACAAGTGTATCTATATCACTACAAAATTTTGATCCTCATGAATCCTCTACTAATTGTTGAGGATATTTAGAAGTGAGACTCTGATTTTAATGAGACGCCTAAAAAGAAACTCAAGCCCTTGTTCTAAGTCTTGAATGCAACATTCAGTTTTCTCCAAGTGGTTTTGGAGATCATTGACGCCTTCAAGTTTTCTAGTCTTGGTAATTACAAAAGATTGCAATGCTACATCCACTTGGGAAAATTCACTTTCATCTGCCACTAGAGAGCAAGCAACTCTTGTGGGTTGAATTAGCTTCGAAATGGAACCCCAACTGTTTGATTTTGAATGTGTGGTCCCTGAGATATATTGCAATATTCTTTGAAATGTAGAAAGTGTAGCTACTTCAACATCTTGGAGTAAGTTAATTAAAGCCACTGATTGATGATCTTTGTTTGTAGATGACATGTTGCAGTGTTTGGTAGTAACCTTCATATTTGTCAAGGCTTTGGAGATGGCCTTTTTCACAACCTTTCTAGATGTCAAGAATTTCTTAGCCTCTGCAGTGACCTCAGTTCCGCCTCCTCTTCTTCTTATGATGGAATGAAGTTCCCTTGTGCATTCTTTTGTATGAATTACAGCATCTTTCGCTGCACTACACACATCCAAAAGCCTTAAGGATCCATCCAACAGGTTATTTACCCAATTTCCTTGTTGTTCATCGATAAGTGCTTCTTGAGTGAGTGGAAGCTGAATCAATTTTTCAACACACTCGATCAAATCTCGCAAACCATCAATCTTATGGAAAAGTAACGATGAGGAGAAGGTTTCATTTGAAGACTTTAATAAAGTCTCCAAATGTTCACTGCATTTAAGAAATACGGGGTGTGGTCTAGAGGGCAAGCTGATTGAGCGACCGTGGAAATTGGATTTTATGTTTAAAAGAGAAGAAGCTGCCATTTTTTTGCACAAGAGAAGAGAAAGAGAAGCCTTGATTTGAATGTTGAATTGAGTCTGTTATTTTCCATTGGCATCTTCTCAATATATATTATAGGTGTTAGGCGACATAAGGAATCTCATCTTAATCACATAACTAATCGAGATTCGAATTCAGACATTATTACATAAATGTTAGAGTTGTGTCTCCTCCAAGGAATCTTCCCAACTCATACTCTTGCATTTGCATGATTATAAGATCTTCAATGCAAATGCTTCACTAAAAAGATGTGTTTTAATCATAAACAATGACTATCTTCACGTGTGTAAGGCAACAACTTCGGTACTGTTAGGCCTGTGTATGTTGGAGGAACATGATCAAAAAATATCTTAACAAGTTATTTATAAACAGAACTGCTTGTGATCCAACAGACACATGATCCACTTTCCATGTACATGCACTCTCATCACATGCATGCCCCCTTGGAGTTTTATTATATCTTATTGGCAGATGCTATATTCATGTGATTCCAGAGTTTTAAATTGAGGGGTGTGTTGGGAAGCAGCATTAAGCAAACACTGCTGTCGTAGCCAAGAACTAGTGGAATTTGAACATAAAAAATATGCTTTGTGTCTCCTCTAGTTATTTTCTATATATTTAGAATCTATCAACTACCCATTATTTGTATTCTCATTTTCTATAGCTGCTATCCTTATTTTATGACCAAAAAAAATTGCAATTGTGGTAGAGCAAACGCAAAAGGACTAGTTGAGTTAAATCTACAAAGATTGAAGGATTCTGAAGCCACTGCTTCTTGGTCATCATCTTTAATAACTTAAACACTCAATGGCCTTTAGGATTTGCAAGAGAGAAATGATAAGCTGCTCCAACTGAAAATCACCCAACAAGCATTGCCACAAGAAAAAGGTTGAAGAACTATTAGATGTAGGTGATAAATACTTGCAGCATATAGGAAGAAAAGTATTTGCTAAAAGTATTTGAGTAAACAAACTACTATATTAATGAAAGATTCTTGATTTTTTATAAACTATGGACGGAAAGCTTATTACTGATATGCAATGAAAAAATAGTTAGCATTCTATTTAACGATAACACTGACAAGTCAGCATAAGTTATTCAAGCATACCATTATGTTAAATTCATTGAAATCACAATGAATGATACCATTCTCTGCCAGCCGAATAATTGTCTCAAAAACGGTGTATGGATTTTGTAATTGCTTCACCTGAAACCTGCATTTGCAGAAACAAGCATACAAATTCAGACAATTGAATACCAAAACCAGTGTAAAATATGTCGAGGGGGGATGTTATCAAGTAATCAGACTTCTATATGAATACTTCTATATTGCTCATATTAAAATAAAATACACTCTTGGTCTTTATATAGACCCAATGACTTTTATAATTCTAAAAACATAATTGCTACTAATAAACTATCATAACTTACTAAACTTTTGTCCTTCCTACTACCATATTTGATGTAAAACTTATTACTAACACATTAAAGTTTATTCAACAAAACACCTCTGTAAACTTAAATGTTTCTTCCATCCAGCATTCCTATCATCTTCTTGCCTCTGTCGAAGATCTCTTTTGATAGTGGTTTTGTGAAAATATCCGCTGCTTGGTTTTTGCTTGCTACATGCCTCAATTCGACACTTCCCTGCTTCACATGCTCACGAATGAAATGAAATCGAACATCAATGTGTTTGCTTCGTTCATGATTCACTGGATTCTTTGCCAATTCGATAGCTGATTTATTGTCCACTTGTATTATTGTTGGACCTTCCTGTTTTAGCTCCATCTTGCTTATCAACCTTCTGAGCCATACTGCATGACAGACGCACCAGGATGCTGCCACATATTCAGCTTCACACGTCGAAAGTGTTACTATAGGTTGCTTCTTCGACAGCCAAGTAAATGTCGTGTTTCCCATGAAAAACACATATCCAGAGGTGCTCTTTCGATCGTCTATGTCTCCGCACCAGTCACTATCAGAATAACCAACTAACTTATAGTCTTCTATTTTTGAATAAAACATTCCTAGTGATACTGTTCCTTGGATGTATCTTAGAATTCGTTTCAGCGCCTTCCAATGTGTGTGTACTGGCTCCTCCATGAATCGACTCACTATGCCAACATTTAGTGAAATGTCTGGCCTTGTGCATGTGAGATATCGAAGGCTACCTACCAAGCTTCGATATTTGCTTCCTTCGACTCGTTCTCCTCCATCAAACTTTGACAGTTTTGTACCTGGTTCCATTGGCGTAGAAGTTGGATTGCAATTCTTCATTTTATATTTTTCTAGGATTTCTTTTGCATATTTTTCTTGTGAGATAAAGATTCCAGCTTCTTCTTGTCGAACCTCCAGACCAAGAAAGCATCTCATCAGACCTAAGTCTGTCATTTCAAATTCGCTTGTCATGGTGCTCTTGAAATCTCCGATCATCTGAACATCACTGCCTAGAAAGATAAGATCATCAACATAGAGAGCAACAAGTAATAAATTACTTCCATTTTTTTTCACATAGAGGGCGGGTTCATAAGGACATTGCTCGAACCCATTCTCCTTGAAATATGTGTCAATACGTGTGTTCCATGCCCTAGGTGCTTGCTTCAGCCCATACAGCGTTTTCTTCAGTTTCAACACCTTCTTCTCTTCTCCAATTCTCATATATCCAAGTGGTTGTTCGACATAGATTTCTTCTTCGATCACACCATTCAAAAATGTTGTCTTGACATCCATTTGAAATATTGGCCATTTGAATTGAGCAGCTTGAGAAATGAGTAATCGAATTGTCTCCATTCTTGCAACAGGCGCAAACACTTTGTCATAGTCAATTCCTGCTTTCTGTTTGTATCCCTTCGCAACCAGTCGTGCTTTGAATCTTTTGATTTCTCCTTGAGCATTCATCTTTTTCTTGAATACCCACTTTACACCAATGGATTGACTACCTTTTGGCAATTCGACTAGCTCCCAAGTATTGTTGCGTTCGATTGCTCTAATTTCTTCGTCCATGGCACTTTTCCACTTCTTATCTTGTAACGCTTCTTCGACACTGATATTTTCAGCATCTGCCAGAAGACACACAAGATGCACCTCACTTGTTGAATCATACAAATCTTGCAAACTTCTCATTTTTTGTTGTAGAGGTTCATCTTCATCTTCAATTTCTTCATGTTCTGTTGGAATACTAGTTGGCACAGCTACAGTTGTTTCTTCGACTGTGTCAACAGCCTCTGTCGAATTGTTCCAGTCCCACTTGCTTGCTTCGTCCATTCGAACGTCTTTACTCACAATCACTTTCTTGCTTATGGGATTGAAGAGCTTGTACCCTTCCGTCTTCTCATCATATCCAATGAATATGTACTTTTGACTTTTGTCTTCAAGCTTTGTTCTTCGTTGATCTGGTACATGTGCATAAGCTATACTACCAAATACCTTGAGATGAGAAATTGTTGGCTTATGTCCACTCCATGCTTCTTGTGGTGTTTTGTCTTCTAACTTCGAATGTGGACATCTATTCTGAATATAAACAGCACATTGTACTGCTTCTTCCTAGAATTTTTTCGATATGTTCTTGCTTTTGAGCATTGATCAAGTCATGTCAAGAATAGTTCGATTCTTCCTTTCAGCCACACCATTTTGTTGAGGTGAATATGGTGCAGATAGGAATCTCCTTATGCCCTATTCTTCACAGTACTTCACAAAGGCCATTGAAGTATACTCACCTCCTCTGTCAGATCGAATTGCTTTGATGTGTCTGTCTGTTGCCTTCTCCATCATTACTTTGAACTTTTTGAACACTTCTAATGCTTCAGATTTTTCTTTCAGGAAGTAAACCCAGGTTTTTCTTGAGAAGTCATCAATAAAAGAAATGAAGTACCTTTTTCCACCGAAGGATTCTGGAGTGATTGGCCCACATATGTCAGTATGTATCAATTCGAGAATATGTTTAGCTTGATACTCTGCCTTCCTTTGAAATGAGGTTCTTGTTTGTTTGCTGAGCACACATTCTTCACAGAATTTTCCTTCGAAATCCATGTCTGGTAGTCCATGCACCATGTTCCTTTTCGCCAACCTTTTCAAACCAGCATTATGTAGATGACCAAAGCGCATATGCCACAGTGACGCTTTGTCTTGCACTTCGATTTGCAGACATTTCTCTCGAATGTTCCTCAGGTTCAGTTTGTACATTCGATTTCTTTCCATTTCGACACTGGCAATCAGATGTCCTACTTTGTCCTTCAAATGTAGTGTTCGATCTTTCATAAGTATCGAAGCACCTTTTTCTGTAAGTTGTCCCAGACTTAATATGTTGGTCTTGAGATCTGGTACATAGGTAACGTCTTCGATTGATCCAATCAAGTCATCCTTCTGCAAGTAACCGATTGTGCCCTTTCCTTCGGCCTTCACTTTCGACGCATCTCCAAAAGACACATTACCATCTTCAATTCTCTTCATATCTTTAAACAGGTGTTTGTAACCACACATGCGATTACTTGCTCCTGAGTCAAGATACCAAACATTGTCATTATTGGTGTTGATTTCGTTTTGAACCATCAGGAGAAAGCCTTCATTCGATTCAGCTTCCAAGGCTAGGTTGGTTGCTTCTTCAATCTTCTTTTCGATTCGACAGTCTTTTGCAAGATGTCCCACTTTGTCACAGTTGTAACATTTGTAGGAGTTGTAATCCTTCGCATAATGACCATACTTCCCACACTTGTAGCATTCGAAGTTGGAATGATTCGAACGACCACCTCTTTGACCACGTCCTCTGCCACGCCAATTTTGTTGGCTCGATTGTCCCCTTTCGAAGTTGCTACCTCTACCACTTCGACCACTATCACGACCTCCACGTCCACGTCCTCTTCCTCGAAAGTTGTTCGAAAAGAGTACCTTTTCGTCTTTGTTCGATTCCTTGGTTTGGTTTGCTTCTTCGACTGCTTCTTCTTTCTTTTTCATCTTTCGTTGTTCATGTGCTTCGAGAGAACCAGCGAGCTCTTCGACTGAGAGCGTCGAAAGGTCCATCGACTCTTCTATTGCACACACAATATTCTCAAACTTGTCTGTTAAAGATCTCAAGTTCTTTTCAACAACTCGTGCATCAGGTACCGTCTCTCCATTTCTGGTGAGTTGATTCACCACCTTTTGCACACGTGTGATGTAGTCAGATAGAATTTATGTATCCTTCATCTGTATTCTCTCCAATTCGCCACGAAGAGTTTGGAGTCGAACTTGCTTCACTCGATCTGCTCCTTTGAACACTTTTTCTAACGTGTCCCACGCTTGTTTCGACGTAGTCGAACCGACAATTTTTTCGAAGCCTGATTCATCTACAGCCCTAAACAACATGTATAATGCCGTTTTGTCCTTCGATCGCGTCTCTTTCAACGCCTTCGTTTGAGCTGTCGTATATCCCCCAACTTCTGTTGGTTCTACAAACCCATCATGGGTCACATCCCACGCATCTAGAGATCCAAGAAGAGCTTTCATTTGGATACTCTAGTTTTCATAATTTGACTTCGTTAGCCGTGGCAACGGCATTTGATTCATCATGTTTTCCATGAGCTCTGATGCCAAATTGTTATCAAGTAATCAGACTTCTATATGAATACTTTTGTATTGCTCATATTAAAATAAAATACACTCTTGGTCTTTATATAGACCCAATGGCTTTTACAATTCTAAAAACATAACTGCTACTAATAAACTATCATAACTTACTAAACTTTTGTCCTTCCTACTACCATATTTGATGTAAAACTTATTACTAACACATTAAAGTTTATTCAACAGGGGAGTGGTACAATCTTTAAAGTCCAAACCGAAAAGCTAGCTTAAGAACAAAAGATTGTAAAACTAAAATATACGAAAACACCTCATAATATTTGAACTCTATCCTTGGAGTAATTTAAAATATCTAGTATTCTCTTCGGCATGTTTCTTTAGATTTTATAATATATTTCAAAATTTAATTAAGATTAGAAGTCTAGTAGTTATCATGATTAGTTTTATTTAACTAAGATTGAGAGTTGAGTGAGGCTCAGTGGTTAATCTTTTTACATCAAACCATAACCACAATTTTCTGAGATTGTGTACTACTACAATATAAAGCACTAGCGACTACATGCAATTTTGCAACTAAAGCCCGTGCATCTAATGCTTTTAGGACTACGATAGTGTCATTAAACAACTAACTTGCTTAAGCAATTCTAGATATTCTACATGAACAAGATGTAAAAGCAAGTATCAAATGGTCGAATCTCAAGCATATCCTGGAACAAGATGTAAAATCCTGGTATCAAATGCTATACAATTCTGACGGTCACAAAACAAATAAACTCTCTTAAGATTACTTGGCAATTATACAACTACAATATCCAACGCCATCAGAGTTGACTAATCTCGTTCAGGAAATCAAGAGATAAATATAATACGAATGTGTATAGGCGAATGTGATCCTATACAAATTTAATGGTTGAAACAAAATGAAAGAAGGGCACTTACAGAGGATAACCTTGGACGAGTGACATGATTACACAATGTCGATTATGTTCCAAAGCATTTGGAACGGGAAAGCCACATGTTTCTAAAGCCTGCTCAAGCAAAGGACATGTCAGACGAAAGTCCAACAAAAATATAACAACTCAAGAATATAGCTAGATGAAAAAATATAAGGAGTGGACAGAAAGAGAGTGAAACCTTCGTGAAAGCATATTCTTCACAAACATGCAAGATGGAAACACCAAACTCATTTTCGTTGACCTTGAAAATCCACTTGCAACCTATGGTATTTCTATGCATTTTTTGTTTTATTCTCAGCGAAACCCCAAATTGTAGCGAACTCGTCTACATCAAAGGATTATCTTTGTTGCATCAAAGCTTAGGAAATGTGATTTAACTCCATCTAGAGGTTTTGTAACATTTGGGGAGATTTGTGGACAACAATCATTCACAAGGACGGTGAAAAGGATGGTGACATGCATTCAAATTCAAATCAGCTAGATTTCTAAACCTCAAAGCACATTCCTGTCAATAAATAACTACACCACACAATACCAATCTTGGGATTGATCTTTATACAAGCACTAGACTTCAGACTTGGAGTAGACAGCATAACATTATTTTTTATATTGCTTAGAATTTAGTCACCTATGATAAATAATATTGTTCGACACTCGAGGCATTGCATGTGTTTTGAGTAAAATCTTGTGTTTTTAGCTTTAGCTTTCTGTTAGAGCATTGACATTTATTGTTTGCAAGAAACTGTCTCGAGTCAGTTTAAACTGGTCAGTTGGTGCTGAGAATTGTACAAAAAACATGGAAGTCTAATGGTAGTTCCAAGCATATTTCACTGCAGTGTTATCCTCCTCACTTTCATTAATCGTTGTCTGGAACTGAAGAGTTTCTCATTCAACAATCTGCCCAACTGCAACCAGGAATCTTCTGAACACTTTTATCTCTCATTAACTCTCTTACTTTTGCTGATCCTTCCCAGTCCTCAGAAGTTGCAAGTATGTTAGATAATTGTATATAAGCACATGAATTTTCAGGATCAAGCTGAATAATTTTCTCTGCTGCCATTTTCCCAATAGTCTTGTTTCCATAGGATATGCAACCTCTTAATACTGATAACCACATGTTTGCATCAGCCTGAAAAGGCATCTCTTCAATAAGATACATTGTTTCCCCAAAACAACTAGCTCTGGCAAAAAGGTCAACCATGCAAGAGTAATGTTCAATCCCTGGATTTATAGCATACTCGTGCTTCATCGTATGGAACAAATTCCTTCCTTCTTCTACCAGAGCACATTGATCACAAGCAGAAAGAACCCCAATAAAAGTAATAGCAGAAGGTCTCACAACATTAAACCTCATTTCATTAAAAAAGGTTAGTGCTTCTATCCCATATCCATGTTGAGTAAACTTTAAATGTAATTAGTAATAAGTTTCATATTAAATATGGTAGTAGGAAGGACAAAAGTTAGTAAGTTATAATAGTTTTTATTAGTAGCAGTTATATTCTTAGAATTGTAAAAGTTATTAGGTCTATATAAAGACCAAGAGTGTATTTTATTTATCAAGAGCAATATAGAAGTCTGATTATTTTATAACAATTTAGCATCAGAGCTCATGGCAAATATGATGAATCAAATGTCGTTGCCACGGCTAACGAAGTCAAATAATGAAAACTGAAGTATCCAAATGAAAGCTCTTATTGGATCTCTAGACGCGTGGGATGTGACACATGATGGGTTTGTAGAATCAACAGAAGTTGGGGGATATAGGAAAGCTCAAACGAAGGCGTTGAAAGAGACGCGATCGAAGTACAAAACGGCATTATACATGTTGTTCAGGGCTTTAGATGAATCAGGCTTCAAAAAAATTGCTGGTTCGACTACGTCGAAACAAGCGTGGGACACGTTAGAAAAAGTGTTCAAAGGAGCAGATCGAGTGAAGCAAGTTCGACTCCAAACTCTTCGTGGCGAATTGGAGAGGATACAAATGAAGGATACAGAAATTGTATCTGACTACATTACACGTGTTCAAAAGGTGGTGAATCAACTCACCAGAAATGGAGAGACAGTAACTGATGCACGAGTTGTTGAAAAGATCTTAAGATCTTTAACAGACAAGTTTGAGAATATTGTGTGTGCAATAGAAGAGTCGAAGGACCTTTCGACGCTCTCAGTCGAAGAGCTCGCTGGTTCTCTCGAAGCACATGAACAACGAAAGATGAAAAAGAAAGAAGAAGCAGTCGAAGAAGCAAATCAAACCAAGGAATCGAACAAAGACGAAAAGGTACTCTTTTCTCACAACTTCAGAGGAAGAGGACGTGGACGTGGAGGTCGTGACCGTGGTCGAAGTGGTAGAGGTAGCAACTTCGAAAGAGGACAATTGAGCCAACAAAATTGGCGTGGCAGAGGACGTGGTCAAAGAGGTAGTCGTTTGAATCATTCCAACTTCGAATGCTACAAGTGTGGGAAGTATGGTCATTACGCGAAGGATTGCAACTCCTACAAATGTTACAACTGTGACAAAGTGGGACATCTTGCAAAAGACTGTCGAATCGTAAAGAAGATTGAAGAAACAACCAACCTAGCCTTGGAAGCTGAATCGAATGAAGGCTTTCTCCTGATGGCTCGAAACGAAATCAACACCAATAATGACAATGTTTGGTATCTTGACTCAGGAGCAAGTAATCACATGTGTGGTTACAAACACCTATTTAAAGATATGAAGAGAATTGAAGATGGTAATGTGTCTTTTGGAGATGCATCGAAAGTGAAGGTCGAAGGAAAGGGCACAATCAGTTACTTGCAGAAGGATGGCTTGATTGGATCAATCGAAGACGTTTACTATGTACCAGATCTCAAGATCAACATATTAAGTCTGGGACAACTTACAGAAAAAGGTGCTTCGATACTTATGAAAGATCGAACACTGCATTTGAAGGACAAAGTAGGACATCTGATTGCCAGTGTCGAAATGGAAAGAAATCGAATGTACAAACTGAACCTGAGGAACATTCGAGAGAAATGTCTGCAAATCGAAGTGCAAGACAAAGCGCCACTATGGCATATGCGCTTTGGTCATCTACATCATGCTGGTTTGAGAAGGTTGGCGAAAAGGAACATGGTGCATGGACTACCAGACATGGATTTCGAAGGAAAATTCTGTGAAGAATGTGTGCTCAGCAAACAAACAAGAACCTCATTTCAAAGGAAGGCAGAGTATCAAGCTAAATATATTCTCGAATTGATACATACTGACATATGTGGGCCAATCACTCCATAATCCTTCAGTGGAAAAAGGTACTTCATTTCTTTTATTGATGACTTCTCAAGAAAAACCTGGGTTTACTTCCTGAAAGAAAAATATGAAGCATTATAAGTGTTCAAAAAGTTCAAGGTAATGGTGGAGAAGGCAACAGACAGACACATCAAAGCAATTCGATCTGACAGAGGAGATGAGTATACTTCAATGGCCTTTGTGAAGTACTGTGAAGAACAAGACGTAAGGAGATTCCTAACTGCACCATATTCACCTCAACAAAATGGTGTGGCTGAAAGGAAGAATCGAACTATTCTTGACATGATTCGATCAATGCTCCAAAGCAAGAACATGTCGAAAGAATTCTGGGCAGAAGCAGTACAATGTGCTGTTTATATTCAGAATAGATGTCCACATTCGAAGTTAGAAGATAAAACACCACAAGAAGCATGGAGTGGACAGAAGCCAACAATTTCTCATCTCAAGGTATTTGGTAGTATAGCTTATGCACATGTACCAGATCAACGAAGAACAAAGCTTGAAGACAAAAGTCAGAAGTACATATTCATTGGATATGATGAAAAGACGAAAGGGTACAAGCTCTTCGATCCCATAAGTAAGAAAGTGATCGTGAGTAGAGACGTTCGAATGAACGAAGCAAGCAAGTGGGACCGGAACAATTCGACAGAGGTTATTGACGCAGTCGAAGAAACAACTGTAGCTGTACCAACAAGTATTCCAACAGAACATGAAGAAACTGAAGATGAAGATGAACCTCTACAACCAAAAATGAGAAGTTTGCAAGATTTGTATGATTCAACAAGTGAGGTGCATCTTATGTGTCTTCTGGCAGATGCTGAAAACATCAGTGTCGAAGAAGCGTTACGAGACAAGAAGTGGAAAAGTGCCATGGACGAAGAGATTAGAGCAATCGAACGCAACAATACTTGGGAGCTAGTCGAATTGCCAAAAGGTAGTCAACCCATTGGTGTAAAGTGGGTATTCAAGAAAAAGATGAATGCTCAAGGAGAAATCAAAAGATTCAAAGCACGACTGGTTGCGAAGGGATACAAACAGAAAGCAGGAATTGACTATGACGAAGTGTTTGCGCCTGTTGCAAGAATGGAGACAATTCGATTACTCATTTCTCAAGCTGCTCAATTCAAATGGCCAATATTTCAAATGGATGTCAAGACAACATTTTTGAATGGTGTGATCGAAGAAGAAATCTATGTCGAACAACCACTTGGATATATGAGAATTGGAGAAGAGAAGAAGGTGTTGAAACTGAAGAAATCGTTGTATGGGCTGAAGCAAGCACCTAGGGCATGGAACACACGTATTGACACATATTTCAAAGAGAATGGGTTTGAGCAATGTCCTTATGAACCCGCCCTCTATGTGAATAAAAATGGAAGTAATTTATTACTTGTTGCTCTCTATGTTGATGACCTTATCTTTCTAGGCAGTGATGTTCAAATGATCGAAGATTTCAAGAGCACCATGACAAGCGAATTCGAAATGAGACTTAGGTCTGATGAGATTCTTTCTTGGTCTGGAGGTTCGACAAGAAGAAGCTGGAATCTTTATCTCACAAGAAAAATATGCAAAAGAAATCCTAGAAAAATATAAAATGAAGAATTGCAATCTAACTTCGACGCCAATGGAACCAGGTACAAAACTGTCAAAGTTTGATGGAGGAGAACGGGTCGAAGGAAGCAAATATCGAAGCTTGGTAGGTAGCCTTCGATATCTCACATGCACAAAGCCAGACATTTCACTAAGTGTTGGCGTGCTAAGTCAATTCATGGAGGAGCCAGTACACACACATTGGAAGACGCTGAAACGAATTCTAAGATACATCCAAGGAACAATATCACTAGGAATGTTTTATTCAAAAACAGAAGACTACAAGTTAGTTGGTTATTCTGACAGTGACTGGTGCGGAGACATAGACGATCGAAAGAGCACCTCTGGATATGTGTTTTTCATGGGAAACACATCATTTACTTAGCTATCGAAGAAGCAACCTATAGTAACACTTTCGACGTGTGAAGCTGAATATGTGGCAGCATCCCGGTGCGTCTGTCATGCAGTATGGCTCAGAAGGTTGATAAGCAAGATGGAGCTAAAACAGGAAAGTCCAACAATAATACAAGTGGACAATAAATCAGCTATCGAATTGGCAAAGAATCCAGTAAATCATGAATGAAGCAAACACATTGATGTTCGATTTCATTTTATTCGTGAACATGTAAAGGAGGGAAGTGTCGAATTAAGGCATGTAGCAAGCAGAAACCAAGCAGCGGATATTTTCACAAAACCACTATCAAAAGAGATCTTCGACAGAGGCAAGAAGATGATAGGAATGCTGGATGGAAGAAACATTTAAGTTTACAGAGGAGTTTTGTTGAGTAAACTTTAAATGTAATTAGTAATAAGTTTCATATTAAATATGGTAGTAGGAAGGACAAAAGTTAGTAAGTTATAATAATTTTTATTAGTAACAGTTATATTCTTAGAATTGTAAAAGTCATTAGGTCTATATAAAGACCAATAGTGTATTTTATTTATCAAGAGCAATATAGAAGTCTGATTATTTTATAACAATCCATTTGCCGCATATCCCATCAGCATTGTATTCCACGAAACTTCATCAGTTTTTGTCATTCCATCAAAAACTTTTCGTCCCATCCCAACAAGATCACATTTACAATAAAAGTCAACAAGTGAGGTAGAAATGATTTGGTCAGATTCAAGCCCCAAAGTAATAGCTTTAGCAAATACCTGCTCACCTAGTTCAAGGGATGACTTACTAGCACAAGCACTGATAACACTGGCAAAGCTAAACTTGTCCATTTTCACATCCAGCTTGTTCATCTTACAAAAAGTATTCAACGCTTCACTTGGACATGCATTCTGGGTAAGGCCAACCAAGATTGAATTCCATGAAATCATGGTTTTACTAGGCATTGTGTTAAAAATCCACTTTGCATCTTCGATTCTTCCACAATTACAATACACAGTAATCATAGTATTAAGCAATATTACATCATAAGCTTTGAGCTCACTAAAAAATTTGCAAGCTTCACGAGAGTGTTGACACTTGGAGTATGCATCAAGCAGAGCACTAGAAACCACAATATCATGAGTTGCCCCAAATTTAAAAGCATGGCCATGCATTTGCTTAACAAGTTCAACATTGAGCAAGCTACTAGCAGCACTCAAAATATTTGCAACAGTAGAGAAGTCTCCCCAAATCTCATGCCTACACATTGAGTTGAAGAGAGCCATTGCCTCCATTTCCTCACCATTAGACACATAACCTGAAATAATTGAATTCCACAGCACAGAACAAGGACCAACCTTGTTATCAAAAACCGTTCTTGCATCTCTCATTCTACCAGCATTTGCATAAGCTGATATCAAAGCAGATAAGGAAAAGTCATCAATTTCCTTCACAAAACCCATAACCCGAGCAGCATTACCCAAATCACCACATTTCCCATAAAAATGAATTATCGAACTACACAAAATCTTGTCAAATTCGAATTCAAAACCATCAATGAAAACACGAGCATGAACTTGTCTCCCACAATCAAGAGCAAACAAGTCAGCACATGCACCGAAAACGGTTGACAACACAAAGGCATCGCGGTGTACCGTTTCTAAAGGGTCTAAATTCATCTCCTTAAAGAGTAAAAGCGCTTTTCTGGGATGCCCGTATCTAGAATAACCGTGAATGATGGAATTCCAGACAAGGGGGGTTCTTTAGAGGCATGGCGTTGAAGAGGGTGTGAGCTAGTTGAAGGTCACCAGATTTGGAAAACGTTGAAACAAGAAGGTTCCAGGAATAGTGGGTTTTGTGTGTCATGGCATTAAACAATTGCAGTGACTTGTTTCTGTTGCCTGAGTTGACGTGGGCTTCGATGAGGGTGTTCCACGAGAAAGCATTTGTTTGCGGCATTTCGTCGAACAGTTTAGATGCATTTTGGAGAGAGCCGTGGCGGGAGTATAATTGGAGGAGGCTGTTGGTGGTGGTGAGGGATGAATGCAAAGTACTAAGTAAGTCTTAATTAGTTACTTTTCCAATAGTCTTGTTTTCAAAGGATATGCAGCCTCTTAATACGGATAACCACATGTTTGCATCAGCCTAAAAAGGCTTATCTTCAATAAGATACATTGCTTCTCTAAAACATCCAGCAATGGCAAAAAGGTAAACCATGCAAGAGTAATGTTCAACCCCTGGATTTATAACACACTCGTGCTTCATAGTATCGAACAAATTTCTTCCTTCTTCTACCAGACCACAAGATTAGTTAGCTACCTTTGATTTTTTTTAACTTTCTATCTATCTCTCTATTATTCTCTCTCATCTAGCATCTATCTTCAAAATATACTAAAAGTATCAAAGTTACTAAATAGATAGCTTGTATAGACATGAATCCAAATTCCAATTAGCTAGATATGCATTCAAATTCCATACTTAAACTGGATTGTATAAATGAACTGGATTGTTCTATCCCAAAGGCGTCAAGGTAGTTAAACTGGAATGAATGTTAGAGTGATTAATGCAGGTTCATAAGTAATACAATTCATTTAGATAGTGTCAATTTAACATTTGAATTCAATGTTTTTGTTAGATAAACCAAGTATCATTTTTTATAAAAACTCAAAACTTTTAATACTTCATTTGATAATTTAAATTCAACATATATTAATCTTTTAAAGATACAATTAAATATCAGCTATTCTATAACACAGTAATAGTTCTCTAATTTTTATAAAAAAATTGTGAAATTGATCTATTAATAATTTTTTTATTTATATTATTAAATTTATAATATCTACTGTTTATAACAAAGTATTAATTATTTATGTCTTTATTCATTAGTTTCCTTCATTTGTTTGACACTTGTTTGAGTTTGAATTTGAATTTTGTTTACCAGAAATTGATTACAAAACCTATTTATGAGAGTACCTATGAAAAACTAGACAGGGAAAGTTCAAATGGATCTTTTTATGCCTATGCAGTAATATAGTTTTAGAATCAACCCTAACCACTCTTACATATAATTGGTAACTTAGTGTCCTTCCATCATGGATATTAGCCCTATTACACCTTATACAATACTTACGTTCAACTAATTTTAATTAGCAAAAGCACAATAGGATTGATCAATACAAGTCCAAAACAAAGAAAATCCTATATCTATTGTCATGATTTAATAGTTCTACCCGTTAGTAAATGATCATCGGGTTTAAGAGGATATTGGAACGTGAAATTAAGAAAAGTATGCTTTATTATTGTTATGCATTTACTTACACATATAGTTTTCATGTACAAGTGTATCTATATCACTACAAAATTTGGATCCTCATGAATCCTCTACTAATTGTTGAGGATATTAAGAAGTGAGACTCTGATTTTAATGAGACGCCTAAAAAGAAACTCAAGCCCTTGTTCTAAGTCTTGAATGCAACATTCAGTTTTCTCCAAGTGGTTTTGGAGATCATTGACGCCTTCAAGTTTTCTAGTCTTGGCAATTACAAAAGATTGCAATGCTACATCCACTTGGGAAAATTCACTTTCATCTGCCACTAGAGAGCAAGCAACTCTTGTGGGTTTAATTAGCTTCGAAATGGAACCCCAACTGTTTGATTTTGAATGTGTGCTCCCTGAGATATATTGCAATATTCTTTGAAATGTAGAAAGTGTAGCTACTTCAACATCTTGGAGTAAGTTAATTAAAGCCACTGATTGATGATCTTTGTTTGTAGATAACATGTTGCAGTGTTTGGTAGTAACCTTCATATTTGTCAAGGCTTTGGAGATGGCCTTTTTCACAACCTTTCTAGATGTTAAGAATTTCTTAGCCTCTGCAGTCACCTCAGTTCCGCCTCCTCTTCTTCTTATGATGGAATGTAGTTCCCTTGTGCATTCTTTTGTATGAATTACAGCATCTTTCGCTGCACTACACACATCCAAAAGCCGTAAGGATCCATCCAACAGGTTATTTACCCAATTTCCTTGTTGTTCATCGATAAGTGCTTCTTGAGTGAGTGGAAGCTGAATCAATTTTTCAACACACTCGATCAAATCTCGCAAACCATCAATCTTATGGAAAAGTAACGATGAGGAGAAGGTTTCATTTGAAGACTTTAATAAGGTCTCCAAATGTTCACTGCATTTAACAACTACGGGGTGTGGTCTAGAGGGCAAGCTGATTGAGCGACCGTGGAAATTGGATTTTATGTTCAAAGGAGAAGAAGCTGCCATTTTTTTGCACAAGAGAAGAGAAAGAGAAGCCTTGATTTGAATGTTGAATTGAGTCTGTTATTTTCCATTGGCATCTTCTCAATATATATTATAGGTGTTAGGCGACATAAGGAATCTCATCTTAATCACATAACTAATCGAGATTCGAATTCAGACATTATTACATAAATGTTAGAGTTGTGTCTCCTCCAAGGAATCTCCCCAACTCATACTCTTGCATTTGCATGATTATAAGATCTTCAATGCAAATGCTTCACTAAAAAGATGTGTTTTAATCATAAACAATGACTATCTTCACGTGTGTAAAGCAACAACTTCGGTACTGTTAGGCCTGTGTATGTTGGAGGAACATGATCAAAAAATATCTTAACAAGTTATTTATAAACAGAACTGCTTGTCATCCAACAGACACATGATCCACTTTCCATGTACATGCACTCTCATCACATGCATGCCCCCTTGGAGTTTTATTATATCTTATTGCCAGATGCTATATTCATGTGATTCCTGAGTTTTAAATTGAGGGGTGTGTTGGGAAGCAGCATTAAGCAAACACTGCTGTCGTAGCCAAGAACTAGTAGAATTTGAACATAAAAAATATGCTTTGTGTCTCCTCTAGTTATTTTCTATATATTTAGAATCTATCAACTACCCATTATTTCTATTCTCATTTTCTATAGCTGCTATCCTTATTTTATGACAAAAAAAAATTGCAATTGTGGTAGAGCAAACGCAAAAGGACTAGTTGAGTTAAATCTACAAAGATTGAAGGATTCTGAAGCCACTGCTTCTTGGTCATCATCTTTAATAACTTAAACACTCAATGGCCTTTAGGATTTGCAAGAGAGAAATGATAAGCTGCTCCAACTGAAAATCACCCAACAAGCATTGCCACAAGAAAAAGGTTGAAGAACTATTAGATGTAGGTGGTGATAAATACTTGCAGCATATAGGAAGAAAAATGAGGAAAGCAATTGCAAAAGCTTTTGGAAACATAAAGTTCAAAGTTAATTTCTCCGAAAAACCAAGACAATGAGACCTTTTTCAATGCTTAGTATCTAAAAAGAAATAGAAAGTGTCACAGTTAACTTATTAGAGTCTTTGTTGTTGCTTATCATTGGCCCAAAAGGAGTGTTAAAGAAGAGAAAATGGTTAGCAATATCAAAGTCGGCGCGTCCTAAAAGAATATAATGTAATTCACAACAATCAGAAACAAATGAATTCATAAAGGTTGATGCAGTATTGCAGTTTCAAATTCATATGCAGAAGTTAGAATTGGGCATTGACGATATAGATAATGGAGTTGACCACTAACTAGAATCAAGTCTCGCCTCAACTTTTTTAAGTTCTAGTCATACCCAAAACCAAGAGGATATAACATCAAACTGGTGAAATAACCAATGGTTGATGGAACACGTAAATGAAGGGCATTTTAGCTAAAGGGGAGAATATTTCAGAGAACACGTGAATGAAATAATCAATGACATTTCTTATTTCACCCCATGCTTAAAAGAAGTATTCTTTGCAATTTTAAAAATGCTCCCTCGAAGATCAGAAATGCATTTTCAGTTCGCACCATATTTTACAAAATAGGTCAAATGTGGTTTCATCTTTCAAATTGTAAAAAACAAAACCAGAGATATACTTTTGATTCTGTACCGGTATTATGTTTCTGGTTTTTAGAGCGGAAAGATTAATTTTTTCTGCCACCTTGTCACTTCGTACATAACCGGAAGTATACTTCCGGTATTATGGAAAATTGATAATGCTTAAAACAGTAACCAACATTGTCAACCTTTGATCAACCATTTCTTCTTTTTTCTACAAAACCTCTCAAAAATCCTTCTATTCTCAATTTATTTTTCCATTCTAAATCTTCATTTTTGTGAGTCATCATATCAAAAGGAGCTCAAAGAAATGGAATTTAAGGTAAAGTTTAATCATTTCAATTTTCATTCTATACATTAATCTGTTTTTCGTTGTGGTAAAAGGTTATGCGAAATCGAATGTATATTTCCGGTTTGTAGTTGAACGTAACCGAAAATGTATTTCTGGTTTCTGTCTGTGTTTAATAGATAGAAGCTTCTGCCATGTTCTATGTAAGTGTTAATTGTAACACCCCATTTCCCCGTCGTTAATTTATATAATAATCAGAGTAAATTAATTTCTAAATAAACATCAATCAAATAGGATGTCAGATACTTCACCAATTACACATGCTCAAAATTAGGATACGCAACACAAATCGCATGTTCATAAGTCATAAACTTTAACACATTTATTTGCAGCGGAAAAACATCAATAAATAGTCATCTCAATTCTCCAACCGGAGTCATAATTATTATCTTTCAAACATCAGCATAATCATAAAACAATTCAAACAACGGAGAAATACATATTCACTCCTAACATAACAAAGTAAATCACGCGAAACGCCCAAGTGTTACGTATCAGAGCAGACCCGACTCAATCTACGCAACTGAAGGAACTCCTCAGCTAAACTTCGATCTCTAGCTACTTCGGATCATCTGCACATTACCCGCGTGGATGTAACTTTCAAACAGAAAGGATGAGATATCATAACAATATAAGAGGAAGTATAACAATGAGCAGGTAAAGATTCAAGTACATAATCGACACATAACATTCATCGTAATATAATACATACTTTCAACAATATTCACCCATCGAATTATCAATCACAATATGATGCAAAAGACCGACACTGACTCAATGCATGTGGTATCAACAAGGTAAAACCCTCATCACAATCATGCCCCCTTGGAGTTTTATTATATCTTATTGCCAGATGCTATATTCATGTGATTCCAGAGTTTTAAATTGAGGGGTGTGTTGGGAAGCAGCATTAAGCAAACACTGCTGTCGTAGCCAAGAACTAGTGGAATTTGAACATAAAAAATATGCTTTGTGTCTCCTCTAGTTATTTTCTATATATTTAGAATCTATCAACTTCCCATTATTTGTATTCTCATCTTCTATAGCTGCTATCCTTATTTTATGACAAAAAAATTGCAGCTTCTTAGACCACGGTGCGTATCTAGAGGGGGTTAATAGAGGTGTAAAAATCATTTCTAAACACAAATGTAGAATTTAATTGGTTTTCAAAACTTTTTAATGCGGAAGAAATTAACGGGATAAATCATCTAAAAAATAATTTATTGGAAACTCGGATATACAAATTATGAAAGATAAATTTATGAGATAAAATTGAGTAATTGATTAATACAAACTCAAATCAACAATCCATTTATTTATTGTTTGAACACGATCACTTTGCAATGTTATTTCCAAGTCTAAATAATCAAAGAACTAACTTGATCATTTTATCAAACACTTGGCGTGCAAGTGAATTTTAAGAATTTCTCTTTGAGTAGTGTTGATATACAAAATCACTTATAATCAAAATTGATTATAAGCTATATCCACACCTATTTCAAAAAATAGATTTTGAGAGAAAAATTCTTGCAAATCAATTATTATCACAATGCTATTTGATAAAAAAGATTGACGAAATTGAAAGCAAGTAAAAGCGGAAAAGTAAAAACACAAAAGAAATTTGTCTACACAGTTCCTCACTGTCGCCCTCGCGTGTGGGTACGTCTGCGCCTAATTTCAATGGAACTAGGATAATTCTTATATGTAAAATGTTTAATACAATGGAAGAGTTAGAAATAATAATACAAAATTCTCCAATTTGGTGTTGATGCTCCTTCTTTCAACCTTTGATCTTAAGCAAGATCAAATCAATTGATACATGCAACCTATTCGTCGCTTAAACTACTTCCTTAAAAGGATTTCAAACACCTCAAGGTTTCTTGCAAAGATTTCTAACACTTCAAGGGATTTTTCACTCAAGTAAATTCGATTGTAAACTATCAACACAAGATCACTAATTCTATCATCCAATTCTTGTTACTTTCTTAAAAAAAATTCAATCACTCTAAGGTTCCTTAAAAAGATTTCAAACACTACAAGGAATTTTTCACATGGACGATTCCTTCTCGCACGATCTTGCATGAAAACCCTCAATTCAAAAAATGATGTTGGAGAACAAACCCGATGATTTTTCCAGATAAATATCCTTACAAGAACTCAACCCAAACCAATTGGAAATCTTCAATTCTTCGTCTAGATGGCACCCCGACGGAGCATCATCATAATGTATTGTTGGTGTATATGCATAGATTAGAAGGTTGAAGATGAAGATAAAAAGTAGGCTAATTTTATGGTATCATCAAGTTAGAAATGATGCATGAGAGGGTATTTATAGTTTGGAAAAGTTTAGGGAAAAAAAGACAGATTCAAAATAAAAGAAAATGAAAATTTGACCAAAATAAAATTTATTTGTCGACCTCAAAATCGTATGTGTCGACACATACTTTATAAAAAGGTTGCATGTATCGACATGAAGGACTCTATGTGTCGGTCTGAGCAAGTAAGTAGCTACAGGCTTTAAAACGTGAGTAAATGTGTCGACCTGAAATATGGATGTGTCGACACATAAAATAAGAATTTCTGCAATTTTCAGAATTCTTTCAGTATGTGTCAACCTGAAGGCTATATGTGTCGACATGTGACTTACAGAAGCTTACAAGCTTAAAAATTGAGTTGCACGTGTTGACCTGAAAATCGAATGTGTCGACACATGCAATGCAAAAATGTGCAGAAAGTGTTTTTCCATGAGATTGGTCAACTTCAAAGTGTTTTTTGATGATTCCTAAGACCTATGATGCAGAGGAGTGCCACAAGACAAAGATATACAATTAATTTTATCATTGCGTCATCTTTCTCAGTTTTGACATCATGTAAAACACCTTATGTTGAAGTTATACTCACAAACTCTCCCTTTTTTAGGATGGCAAAACTTTCGACGATGCATTTATTGTAATTTTCAAAGGCCCCCCTTGTCTTTGTGCTTCCTATCTTCATCTCGCGTATGCTTCTCCCCCTTTGACAACATCGAAAAGAAGATAGCATTTGATTAGAAGTACCAAAATTTCCAAACAATTAACAAATACCATAAAGAGGCAAATTTTGCATATAAGAGCAACAATTTTATAACCCCATATATATGTAATGATGCAAACTTTTAAATAACAGGCAACACACATCACAACAAATGTAATGCAATGCAAAGGCAATGAAATTCAATTTGAGCGTTATGATCATGTAACACTTTATAATGGAACTACCGATGTTGCACACACATGTGCCTACCATAGCGACAATATAAAATCGTTATTACCACCAAAATGAGAATGCTTACCATGCAATGTAACTTATGACAATATGAACCACACATTACAACATAAAATAAGGGAAGTAACTACAACACATGCTTGCATATTAAAAACAAATGTATACAAATGTGAAAGAATTAATACATGAAGTCATTATAATCATATAGGTCAAGAACACATAATGGTTATTAATAGGAAATTTTTGGAAATGAACATTCATGGTTTTCATCATTTGAAAGTATATGAAGCATTTCTAAAGGAAATCTAGAAATATGCATTTAGGAAAAACTCACGTTCAAGGAGAAATTGAAACGATATTACCTTACTATTGACGGATTGGAAGTTGCACTCACAAAGCATTACATACTTAAACATATAGTTAGAGTGAATACTTAACGTGCAAGTAACAAGAGAGAATTAGGCAACATTTGAGATATCAATGATCCCCAATTCTCCACGTATATTGACAAAAGATTCGGTTGTGAGTGGTTTATGGAAAACATCAGCAAGTTGATTTTTACTATCAACATGATCAAACGCAACATCTCCTTATTCAACACGATCACAAAGAAAGTGGTGACATATCTCAATGTGTTTAGTCCTTGAATGTAGCACTAGATGTTTGGTTAGATTTATGGCACTAGTATTGTCGCATATGATAGGAATACATGATAGTTTAATATCAAAGTCCAATAGTTGTTGTTTGAGCCACAATATTTGAGCACAACAACTACCAGTTGTCACGTATTCCGCCACAGCAGTTGACAAAGCTACGAAAACTTATTTTTTATTATGCCAACTTACCAAGGATTTGCAAACAAGTGACAAGTTCCACTAGTACTTTTCTTATCCAATTTGCAATTGGAAAAATAAAAATCAGAATAACCAACCAAATTACAATTGTTTCCCTTGGAATACCAAAGCCCGAATTTGGAGGTACCAATAAGGTATCTAAAGATTCGTTTAACGACTTTTAAATGAGGTTTCTTGGGAATTGATTGATATTGTGCACACACACAAACATTAAACATAATATTAGGACAAGATGATGTAAGATATAGAAGATAACCAATCATACCTCTATATCTTTTTACCTCAACATCCTTGTCCAGATTAACGTTTGTTACCATGGGAGTGTCAATTTCCTTAGTACTATCCATTACGAGTCTCTTAAGTAATTCGATACAATACTTGATTTGACATACAAATGTTCCTTCAACGAGTTGTTTGATTTGTAGCCCGAGAAATTAATTCAACTCCCCCATTAGGCTCATCTCAAACTCTTCCTGCATAAGCTTAGCGAACTCCTTGGCAAGATGCATAATAGTAGATCTAAAAATGATATCATCTACATATATTTGAATTAGTAAAATATGTTTTCCTTGAAGTTTAATAAAGAGAGTAGTGCCAACTTTCCCTCTAGAGTATCCTTGTTCAAGAAAAAATTTGCTAAGTCTATCATACCATGCCCTAGGGGCTTGTTTAAGACCGTACAATGCACGTTTAAGCTTGAAAACACGATTAGGAAACTCATCATTTTCAAATCAGGGAGGTTGAGAAACATACACCTCTTCACTTATGTATCTGTTTAGGAATGCACTTTTTACGTCCATTTGAAATCATTTTAAATTCTTAGAACAATTATAAACTAATAAAAGGCGTATAGCCTCAAGTAGGGCCACTGGAGCATAAGTTTCCTCATAGTCAATTCCCTCCTCTTGGTTATAACCTTGAGCCAGAAGACGGGATTTATTTCTTATTGTCACACCATATTCGTCAAGCTTATTCCTAAATACCCATCAGGTTCCTATGATTTGATGATTTGTAGGACGATGAACAAGATCCCAAATGTCATTTCTTTCAAATGGGTTTAATTCTTCTTGCATGGCAATAAGCCAAAGCTCATTGTAATACAGTGGGAGAACTGACTTGGATGTTTTACGTTTTATCGCAATTGTTGCAGATAGCAAGAGTCACCATCGAATTTTCTTTTATCCAATAAAGGAAAGGGTGAGAAGAACAGGAAAGACCTTTTGAGAATTTTCTTGAGTTCGGAGGGTAGGTTATGAAAAGGGAAGGTATTGGCACCCTTTTCATCCTTAGTTATCTACGGGCTCTTAATTGCTAGCTCATTTTGAAATGATTTGTTTGAAATGTGTTGGTGATTGTTTTTGAAAGTATTTTTGAAAAGTGCCTTCGTTTAGGAGAACTTTGTAATTATTCTCGTCTATATAAGAATGTATACAAAGTGTTGACTTTTGAAAATATTTCATTTGAAAGTGTTGGTGTATTTTACGAGTTGTTTTGAAAATAGTTGTGAGCAAGCAACTACAAGCGTTCTACCTACTCAAAAAGTCTTTGTTCATTTCCTCCGTCTTTAGATATTGCTATCTTACCATTGATTGATAAGAAGTAATATCATTGGATGTGAAGGGACGGGCGTGGGTCATCGTATAGTCATAGAAAGCAACATTGCAGGATACCTTAGAAATTTTTGTAAGGGTCTAAGATCATTTACCGAAGGCAACATTGAAGGGTCATCGAGGGACTATGATCTTGTATTTGATTGTCTTTGCTAAAGTATCCCACGTTCGAGGGACGTGACTATTTATTCTCAAGACAACAAGTGAGGTTAGACCTAGAGGTGTAAGTGTGCAAAGTGTTTGTTTTCAAGCATTATTGTCTTTGGATTAGGGTTCTCTAAGATTGATTTTATCTTGCCATACACACCCTAATTATTAACAATAATATGGAAACGATAAAATGCGGAAATTAAATATCCTATGCTATTACAATATTTTAGGAGATGGGGGATACAAATTTATAAATGGGGAATGAAAGCAATTTAAACCTAATTGCTATTACAACCATATTGAATAATAAATAACAATAAAAGTATAAAGGAATATAAAGATAATGTAAAAAAGGAAAATTGTTTTAAAAAAACTTTTATGTATTGACACACGCACTTATGCATTGATACGAAAAAATGTATGCATTGACGCATGCACTTATGCATCAATACATATAATTTCTTATTCTTGAAAGTAAAAATTAACTCAGTATGAGTCGATACATAATAGTTTGCATCGACTCATTTTTTGGTTGCATCGATGCATTCGCGTTTTGCATCGACTCATACATATTATGTCTCTATGTAACATGTCTTGATAACAGCATGCATTGATGAATAATGCCTTGTATCGAATCATAACCTGTTTTGTACCTAATATGAGTCGACTCATAGAGATATGCATCGAATCATACTATTGTTTTTTACTTCTAACACTGTTGTGTCACATATATTAGTCAGTTCTCAACACATGGTTAGTGAAAATGAAAAGTAAGCATATAGTTAGCTCCAGGGCTATGATACCTACATTTTATCTTCACAAATGAACCACTAATGATGCTTGTATGAAGAGTTCAAAGTCAAGAAAACTTACCTTGAAACTGAACTTCGTGTTTTGATTTAGAGTTGGAGAAGTCAAGTTGCAGGTGGTTGTTTTTGGGCTTGGAAAATGGTGATGATGATGTAATAGAAGTTGTTCTCGTGTTTGAACAACTCCTATATGTTTTATGTGGAGTGTTTGGATGGTTTGTTTGGACAGATCTTGCAAGGTGTGAGAGGTTCAAAGATTTGGACTTCAAAGCTCAAGAGTGGAGGTTTTGTGGGCAGTTATGGTTTTTTTAGAGTATGAGGGGTTTTGAGAAACTTGTCTATACAACAAAAACTTATGGCCTCTTTAGCTTGCAAATGACCTCTCTATTTACAGAGAAATGGTTTGGGAAGTTGAAGTAATCAAATTTGCAAGATAACAAGTTATGGTTTGGTTGGAATGCTAATATCAAGTTATGCCAAGTCTTCCATGGTCCCAAGATGAAGTACTAAAGTTTCTGGTATAGAGGGGCTAATTTCCATGATTTATGGTGGAGTATAATCAGAAGTAAACAAGGTATGGGCTCAATACAAATTTTGTACCCAAAAGCTTGCTTTTCAATAATAGAAATGGTGCCTTTATGCCATAAATAGAAAGATCTTTTGGACAATGGCTCAAAAACTTGGGTAATAGCTCAAGAGTAGGTGTAAGCATTAAATTATGGTGAAATTTGCAAGTTAGAAGGCCTGTAACATGGGATTATGCAGCATGGCATATAGATTGGATTATGTGTTCTTCAACAAAAATGATTTGTAATTCAAGAATGGATGTCCAACTTCATGCCTTTGAATCTCCTAGCTCAAGTATGATAAATTCATGCTCTTTGATGTTTTGGAAAGCTTGAAAAATTGTCTACAACTTTCATGTTGACCATTTTGGATAAATCAAATTGGAACCTGATGAAAATTGGCCAAGAAGTTGACATAAAAACTGACCAAAACCTATTGAAAATTTCTCTAAGTGTTGGATAACAATGTCATGATTTCATGGGCTCATATCTTCAAATCTAAGCACTTTTTAGACATCAAACCTCTAATACAAAGCTGTAGAATTCATCAAGATCTATAACTTTCATGTTGAAAGTTTTCTTTGAATCATCTGGCATCTTGGTGAAAGAATGTCATGAAGTAATGAAATTATCTAGTATAAAAACACTTAGAAAATTTCTAAGTATTGAAAACTTTGACTTTTCAAATTGACTTTTGACTTTCTTAATTTCTTGAAGATCAAGCTTCATATTTTTGAATGTCTTGATGAAATATGATCTTTGAAATAAAATCTTGACCAAAAAGTCAAAGTTTGACTTTTTGTGCATCTGTTGACTTTTCATAAGTTGATCAAATTTTAACTATCAATCCATTGATCTTGAGAGATGAATGAAATTAGGTCAAAATGATGTCCTTTAATCCTTGATATCATGTTCCAAACCAATAACTCATGTATTAAGTCAAAAGTCAAGAATCAGTCATTCTTAGTAAAAACCCTAATTTTGACCATTTTGCCCTTTTAATGATTTGAACATTTTTCTTGAGGAATTGTGATCCAAACTTGATCAATTGATGTATATTACTTAAAAATGTTGATATTGGTCAAAAATATTGAATTTTGACTGTAATTTGACCATAGTTGACTTTTCATCCAATACAGTTGATTTTTAGTCATCTGAGCAATTGACTAGGCAAAATTGTGATTCAAGACTTGAAACTTGACATGAGTATTCTTAGAGGTCTATAATGATCCATGAAATTAATTTGAGGCATTAGAAGTCCAATTGTCCTTGTGAAATCAAAACCCTAATTTGAGGCATCAGTGTTTAGGAGATAGTTTGACCTAGTCAACACTTGTGCAATTTTGAGCCATTGAAGATATTTGTGAGAAATGTCTTAAGAAATGAGAGGGAATATTTTGGGGTACAAAACTCATCAAGCAATGCATAGTTAGTGTTTTTAGGCTCAACTTGTGATACATGAGCATGATGACAACAAAGACTACTTATTTTTGAGCGAGTCGTTACCCCCTTTTTGATATCACCTATAATATTGTCAAGTGGATGATCTTTGGAGGTTTTCCACTCCAAAGGAAGGCCATAATTTTATTCTTGGCATTTATCATATTTATTTTCTTAGAAGATATCCCCATCCTCCTCAATTTACACCACTTAGGTTGATCAACTCCTTCGTCAGTGTCTTTGAGTATGTCTTCCATGGATGCACCTACACCATGAAGAGAACTACCTTTCAGAACACTATTTTAGGAAGTCTCATCAAAAGTAACATGAATGGACTCTTAAACAATAAGTAATCTCTTGTTATAAACTCTATATGCTTTACTAGATTAAGAGTATCCAAGAAAAATACCTTCATCGGCTTTCACGTCAAATTTTCCAGGATTGTCTTTTCCATTATTTAAAACAAAATTTACATCCAAATATATGAAGATAAGATAAATTTAGTTTTCTACCTTTCAAAATTTCATAAGGAGTTTTTTCAAGAATTGGACGAATACTTATCAAATTCAATACATAACATGTTGTGCTAATAACATCGGCCAAAAAATATTTTGCTAGACTAAATCATTGAGCATTGTTCTTGCCAACTTCGTTAAAATGTGATTTTTTCTCTCAACAACACCATTTTGTTGCGGAGTTCTAGGAGCTGAAAAGTTATGTTCAATACCAAATTTATCACAATATTCTTCAAAGAGATGGTTTTCAAATTCACCTCCATGATCACTTCGAATAACAACTACCTTTGAGTTCATTTTATTTTGAGCAATCTTGGCAAAACGTGTGAAAGCTATGAATGTTTCATCCTTTCTACGTAAGAAAAAAATCCAACAAAATCTAGAGTAATCATCTACAAACACTAAACATAGTAGTTTCCACCTATGATTTTGGTTTGTGAGGGACCAAACAAATCCATGTGAAGGAGCTCAATGGGCCTTGATGTAGAAATAACTTTATTATATTTAAAAGAGGCTTTTGTTTGCTTACCCTTTTGACATGCATCACATAGGTGGTCGAAAATTTTAATTTTGGTAGACCGATTACTAAATATTTTGACACAATTTTATTAAGTAAGTCAAATTTGATATGAGCTAAACGTCTATGCCATAGCCAAGAGTCTTCACTCAAGGTGTTCTGGACTGGGCCCGACAGGCCCAAAAGCATTACTAAGGCCCAGTCCAAAGGGACTCACCAAGGACCACACTGGGCAAAGGGGGTCACCTCCATGACCGACACCCTGATGTCCACCTCGACATCCCGAGGTCCAACCCCACGCGGTGAAGTCTTGCTCGACACCCTGTCGTCCAGCTCCATGTCCTGGCGCCCAGCTCGACACCCGCTGTCCGGCTCGAGCTCCTGACGTCGAGCTCGGCACCGTGCTGCCCAGCTCGACATGGTCTCGAGCTACCCGGCTAGGGCAGACTCAGTCCACCGTTCCCCCAACGATACTCCGGAAAGACCGCGTCTCCGTCCGCCCGCACTTCACGCAGCACATCCAGGAAGGGGACCACGTGCGGGTCCCCACTACCCACGTAGAACCTGGCAGTTCCTCCATTGGGCCAAATTCGCCCGGCCCAATGAAGGAACCTTGGCCCAGCGCTGGGGGCTATAAATACCCTCTGTTTCCAGAGGGTCAGGTATTCATCATTCTAACCTCAACTCTATTATCTGCTCGTACTCCCACTGACTTTAGCATCGGAGTGCCTTGCAGGTACCCCCCCCCCTCCTCGTTCAAAAAGCCTTCAGCTCGGAGCAAGCCGTGACGGTCCAAACCTTCTGATCAGGTCAGATCAGTGGCGCCGTCTGTGGGAACAGCTTCCCCGTCTAACGAACAATTTCAAAGACCAAAGCTCAATTCAATTACCTGTCATGGCTGATCCAGCTCGTGAGGAACAGCACATCTGCGTCACCGACACCAACAACGGTCCCGCGGACAAGAATGGGTACCTCGACAATCTCGGTGATCCCGGCCGCAATGCCGCCCCTGCGACAACCGCCCCTGGACCTTCCACCCGCAGGGACGGGAACACTGCGTCTTCCTCGACGACCCCTCCAGCACTCGAAGACGACCCGGAGGCTCTCGCCTATCGCCAAGCTGCCCGGTTCTATGAAGTCCAAGTCCCTGCCGGGGCAGATGCCACGACTCAGGCACTGTTCGCGGCCATCAACCAGACAAATTATCTCCTATTCGCCCAAGGAGAAAGGCTAAGGGCACTTGAAAACGATCGACGACCCCCGAGGAGGCATCAGAGGCCACCATCTCCACCTCCTCGGGTCGAAGAAGTTCGACACCCTACTCCCCCGCGGAGACATTACAGGGAGAACTCTAGGAGCCCCTCTCCCCCACCAAGGCAGAGGCGGCCCCAATATGAAAGACAGCCCGTCATCCCTACCGAAGAGCCCAGTCGCGATCCATCAAGGCACGACAGGAGACACAACAGAGACGGGCGTGTGACCTTCAACCACCGAGCATCACGCTCGAGGGAATCTCAGCACGACCACCATGCCCGGCATAACTACAGGACCCCTTCTCTTTCTCCAGAAAGGAGCGACGAGGACGACCCCCGCGGTCCCCTGTCGCAGGCCATCATGGACGCACCCATTCCCCCGGGCATGGAAAAGCCCCCACATCTGAAGGAGTATGATGGAGTGGCGGACCCAGTCGACCATATTGACGGGTTCGAAGCCATGCTCCACTATCACAACATCGGGGGGCCCATCAAGTGCCGTCTCTTCCCAACAACTCTCAGGAAGGCGGCCATGGACTGGTACAAAGGACTCGCCCCGGGCTCCATAACCTCGTGGCGGAACCTGAAGAACCAGTTCATCAGTTCCTTCACAGCTTCCCGTCGCCACCCGAAGACTGAGGCAGCCCTCGAGGCCATCATTCAAAGACAGGATGAGACTCTGAGGGAATTCATTAACCGCTTCAACCGGGAAGCAATACAGGTCCCCTGCGCGGACCATATGAAAAGGTACTTGCTGGAGAGGGGCCTCCTCCCCGGCACAGAATTCAGAAAAGCTGTGGGTATTGAGCCACCTGCAACTTTTGATGCTCTCCTCGACAAAGCCCGAGCATACATGGACTACGAGGAGAGAGAAGCTGCCAACAGGGCACGAGACTCCAGAGCTCGCAATCATGGCAGCAGCTCGAGACAAGACCCTCCTCCCCGACGGACCGGAGAGAAGAGGAAGGAAGATCGACCCCGGGAGGTCCGGGAACAAAGGGGCCCCTCGGGCCGTTTCACCGAGTACACTCCGCTCACGGCTTCCCGCGAGCGTATTCTGGCGGAGTGTGCTAGTACAGATTTTAAAGACGGTGGCGTCAAGCGTCCCCGGCCAGCTCCTGCCAAGCCAGGAGTAGACAAAAACAAGTACTGTCAGTACCATAGGAGTCATGGTCACTTGACAGAGGACTGCGTCCACCTGAAGGACGCCATCGAAACCCTCATCAAAGGAGGGAGGCTGGCACAGTACAGGCGAAACGACGTTCCCCGTTGTGAAGCCCGCGAGGCAAAGGAGCCCGAAGAAGATGCCCGACCATCTGACGAGTCGGTGCCAATCCAGACCGCCTTCTCGGTAACCAGGCCCGAGGATTTCGAACTTCCCGAGCTCCTGCAGGAGCCCCTGACGACACACAGCAGGTGGGAATACTTCCCCTCCGCCATGGTCATCAACGGGGGCGGGTTCAACGACCTCACCATCAACTCAGCCAAGAGGAAGTTGGACGAACTGGTCGACAAAGCTCCTCCACAAACTGTGACTTTCGAAATAGTGAAGGGCAGATCAGAGCCCATCACCTTCTACTTGGAAGAGCTCCCCGGCGGAGCACCGAACGCAGTCATCCCCTTGCTGATAAGGGCAAAGATGGCCAATTTTGACGTGCATCGCATTCTGGTCGACGAAGGGAGTTCCGTCGACGTAATGTACACCCAGCTGTTCCAGACCTTACAACTGGATGACTCACATCTGTCTCCGTATATAGGTTCAGACCTTCAAGGCTTCAACGGCTCGACTTCCAAACCTTGGGGATATGTCGAGCTCCTTGTGACATTCGGGGAAGGAACTGCTACAAGACAGGTGAAGGTCCGCTTCCTCGTCATTGACTGCCCGTCCCTATACAATTGCATCTTGGGGAGGCCAACATTGGCGAGCTGACAGCGGTCCCCTCAACTGTCCATCTAAAAATGAAGTTCTATACCAAAAGGGCGAGGGTAGCCACCATCCAGGGCGACCTCGCCGCTGCCCGTCGTTGCTTCAACGCCGCTTCAAGGGGACGGGATACCGTCGACGTGGGTACCAGCACCAGACCCATCAAGAAGACAAAGCAAGAGCCCGACAGAGCATGCCCTCGACGCCCGCTTCGACCAAGACGAGCCATCCAGCGGCGAGCAAATCCCCCTCCGACCTATTCCGGACGGCGATTTTGAACTCGTTCCCCTCGGAGCAGACCCGACCAAGGGAGTGAAGATTGGCAAAGACCTCCCCGACTTGGCCAGGAAGCAAATCAAGGCCTGTCTGCGCGAGAATGCTGATCTCTTCGCCTGGAGCGCTGCAGAGATGCCCGGACTCGACCCTGAGGTCGCCTGTCATCACCTCGCCATTGATCCAGCCGCCAAGGCCGTAGTACAACGTAGGCGTAGGCAGTCTCCAGAAAAAACGGAGGCTGCTGAAAAAGCTGTAAAAGACCTCCTAGAGGCAAATTTTATTTCTGAAGCCCGGTACTCCACCTGGCTGTCAAATGTTGTACTTGTTAAAAAGAATAATGGAAAATGGAGAATGTGCGTTGATTATACCGACCTCAATCGGGCTTGCCCGAAGGATGCTTTCCCTCTACCAAACATTGATATGCTGGTCGACAACTCGGCCGGCTACAAGACTTTGTCGTTCATGGACGCCTACTCGGGATACAATCAAATCCCAATGGCTCCGGGCGACAAACGCTGCACGGCGTTCATGACCAGCTCGGGCAACTATTACTACAACGTAATGCCCTTCGGACTGAAGAACGCCGGTGCGACTTACCAACGCATGATGAACAAAGTGTTCAACAAACAAATTGGCGACATGCTCGAGGTATATATGGACGACATGATCGTCAAATCTCGAGCAGATACCGACCACGCAGCTCATCTCAAAACAGTCTTCGCCCAAGCAAGACAGTGCAAAATGAGGTTCAACCCCGAGAAGTGCACGTTTGGAGTCAAGGCAGGAAAATTCCTCGGATTCTATCTAACAGAACGAGGGATTGAAGCCAACCCCGACAAGTGTCGAGCATTCGCCGACCTCCCGACTCCAACGTCGAAGAAGTCGATACAGATCATGAACGGCATGTTGACGTCACTATCACGCTTCGTCGCGAAGTCCGCTCAGCACGCCCTTCCCTTTTTCAAACTCCTTCGAAAGGAAGCAGCCTTCGAATGGACCGAGGAATGCGAACACGCACTTCGCCATCTGAAGCAGAGCCTGTCTCAACCGCCCGTGTTGTCTCGACCAGACGACAACGAGCCACTATACCTATACTTGGCAGTATCAAACGAAGCCATCAGTGCAGCTCTTGTCCGCGAGACTCCTGACGGGAAGAAACCTGTCTACTTCACGAGCAAAGCCTTACAAGGCCCCGAGAGCAGGTATCAACAGATAGAAAAGGTTGCTCTGGCCCTCGTCAACGCTGCGAGGAGGCTCAGACACTACTTTCTAGCGCACACCATCATCGTGCGAACCGATCAACCGGTGAGGCAACTCCTGGGTCGGCCAGATATGGCGGGCAGAATGCTGAAGTGGTCCCTGGAACTCTCTGAATTCGACATTCAATACGAGAGCAGGAAAGCCCTGAAAGCACAAGCCTTAGCCGACTTCGTCGCCGAGATGACCACTAACGACATTCCCCCGGGAAAGGAACACAAATGGACCATCTTCGTCGATGGAGCCTCCAGCTCGTCCGGAAGCGGCGCAGGGATCCTCCTGGAAAACGAAGAAGGGGTGGTAATCGAGCACTCCTTGGTTCTCTCCTTCCCGACATCAAATAACCAGGCAGAATACGAAGCCCTGCTCGCAGGACTGAGATTAGCCGAGGACCTAGGAGCCCGCGAAGTTCAAATTTACACCGACTCCCAGCTCGTCGCCTCCCAAGTACAAGGTAGCTACCAGGCCAAGAATGACAACCTCATTGAGTACTTGAACTTAGTCAAAAAACACATGGCAAAGTTCGTACGAGCAGAAATCTCTCATGTTCCCCGCGAGCAGAACACGAGGGCGGACATATTATCCAAACTCGCGAGCACACGAAAGAAAGGCGGGAATAAATCCGTCATCCAGGAATCTCTGGCACGACCGAGCATCGAACCATCCTCGACTACGATCGAGGTCCACGCCATCGGGGACGCCACGTCCTGGATGACCCCGGTCTATAATTTCCTAACAAAGGGAGAACTCCCGACGAACCAGGCCGACGCTGCCATAATAAAGCGTCGGGCATGTTCCTATGTCGTTCTCGAGCAGAAACTGTACCGAAGGGGATTCTCCATTCCCCTCCTGAAATGCATTGACGAGTCCGCCATCCCCGACGTACTGAGGGAGATACACGAAGGTATCAACGCCCAGCACATGGGCGGTAAATCCTTGGCAAGGAAAGCCCTTCGAGCAGGATACTACTGGCCGACGATGCAACAGGACGCCAAGGAACACGCGAAAAAATGTGACAAGTGCCAGAAGCACGGGGATATGCACCTCGCTCCCCCGCACGAGCTGAATACATTGTCGTCCCCATGGCCGTTCGCCTGGTGGGGCATGGACATCCTCGGACCTTTCGTGCAAGGGACCTATCAGAACAAATTTCTAATCGTCGCCGTGGATTACTTCACGAAGTGGATCGAGGCCGAGGCACTCGCAAAAATCACCTCGCACAACATCCTCCGTTTCTACAAAAGAAACGTTCTCGCCAGGTTCGGAATTCCGCAGGCACTGGTGACCGACAACGGCACCCAGTTCACCGACCACGGATTCCGAGACTTCGTCACCAAACTGGGGACCAAACAACACTTTACGTCGGTCGAACACCCTCAGACCAACGGGCAAGCCGAAGCCGCGAACAGAGTCATCCTCCGAGGGCTCAAACGTCGACTCGGCGAAGCCAAAAGAGGATGGGTCGAGGAGCTCCATAGCGTCCTGTGGGCATACCGCACCACACCCCACTCAACGACGGGGGAAACACCGTTCCGACTGACCTACGGCACCGAAGCCGTCATCCCGGTCGAAATCATGGAACCATCCCGTCGAACGGAGGAACCCCTCGACGAAGAGATGAATGACGAAGCACTAAGGGATGAACTCGACCTGGTCGAGGAAATCCGATCGGGGGCTGCCCTACGCGAGGCCACCCTAAAAGAACGAGTGGCTCTGCGCCACAACGACAAGGTCATCAAGCGCGAGTTCGAAATAGGCAGCCTGGTACTACGCAGGAACCAGAAAGACTCCCGCGAAGGGAAGTTGGCTGCGAACTGGGAAGGACCTTACCGCGTCCACGGCACCACGGGTACCGGGGCGTACTACCTCGAGCAGTTAGACGGAGAGCCATTACCAAGACCCTGGAATGCTGCTAAGTTGAAGCAGTACTACAGTTAGAAACTGTCAACACCTAGGACCCTCGACCAGAAGCAACCACGCTCGGGCAACGAGGAAAAACGTCCAATTTCGTTTAAGGCTAAGGTACAGGCCCGACACACGACCAAAATGGCACGGCATCGCGCGGTAAACGTTGACGACCGATAGTGCCCGACGTGGACAGCTGTACCGAGCCCCACCGTCGACGTACCCATAAGGCAGAACACCCAGCTCGCGATGGGCAGTTCACGCCAAGGGTGAATCGTCCCTAACGGGCTCCACGCCCGACTGAGCAACCTCACTCCGAAATGCCCGACATTCCATCAAGAATAACGGGACATCTACAAGGGTCAAAAGAAAATCTCTCCCCTCGAGCGCAACACTTAGGCAACCCCGGCCAATCAAAATAGGGCCGAGATTGCATACAAGTGGAGGCGAGCATATTCGCTCGCCAAATCAAAGCCACCAACGGGCACTCCTCGGGCCCAGGACTTAGTCTAAATCCATACAAACATGTGATTTCGAACAAGGGCAAAAAATCCAAAATGAATAACAAGGTATAAACGCCCGAAGGCAACAAAGCAATATTAAACCGACCAAGAAGGCCGGCGATGTTCATACATACAATAAACGGGCACGCAGGCCCAAAGGATACAAATATCAAGGGCACGCAGGCCCGCTATCCTACTCAAACTTCCACATTATCATCATTGTCGACGCCAGGAGAGTCGGGCGGAGGAACGATCATGCCACCTACAACCCGGTGTGTGTGCCCGATACCCTCAGTGACCAGACCAGGGTTTAGCAATGAGAGCTGATCGACTGCAGAATTGAACCCGTCTTCCAGAGCACCGACGCAGTCCACCTCGAGGAGCCAGATGTGAGCGACCAGCTCAGCCCGACTCTTCAAAGTCACTATGTCCTCGGGCTCATCGTCGGCAGGTTGCAGGACAGCATTCATTTCCTCAACCTGTTTACCCAGGCGTTCGACTTCGGCAGCCAAGCGATCCCTGTCGGTCCGGAGCAACTCCCCTTCCTCAGTCAACCTCCCCGACTTCTCCTTTTCCAGGGTCAGCATCTCCCTCTCGGCATCAAGTATCGCGGTCTGCTCCCGGAACATCCCCTCGGAGCGTTCCAGAGCGACCTTCAACTTCCGCGAGCTCGCAGTCAAGGCCGCCTTCTCCTGCTCGAGCTCTTCAACGCGGGCAGCATCCCCTGCATCCTCAGATAACACCAAGGCCATTTCGGCCATTTTTACCAGCCCGTCCACGCTGGCGGCCAGATACGCCTTCCTCTCCTCTTTAGTCATCTTCTTTATGGCCTCAGCTTCATGGGCGACCACTGTCGGAGGAAATCGCTCGAAAAAGCCCGCCTCTTCGAAGCAAGGGGGGAAGGCAAAAGATTGAACAGCACCTGCATCCTCCCCGACAGTCGAACCGCCTTCCACGCGGGTCCTCTTCCTCTGCGTCAAAATAGCACTGGGATCAATCTCCTCGACCTCTGGATCTGACGCGGGCCCCGAGCTCGACTTCGAGTCCACCCTCACCGGCTGAGGAGCGTTCGGGCTTTGTGGTGGTCCCATCCTCGTCATCTGCGGGGGCTTCACGACCCTCCTGCCTCGCCTCTGGTAGTTTGACAATTTCAGGAGCCTTTCATGCCGGCTAGCCATCGAACCTGCACGAAATAAAGGAAAAGTCAGTATCGAGCAGACTGCATAAATAAATGACGAATAAAGAATTTCAAGCAAACAACCTAACAGGCGGGCTGCCTGCCTATATGTCGGACATTCCACCAGCGCCTTGGTGTCGATCGGGCGAGACTCGAACGTCGGGTAACCGTCTTTGTCGAGGATATCATTCCCTTCCCGCGTAACCCATTGGGCGGGATGAAAACTGTCGACAAACCGGCAAAGAGCCTCGTACGCCCGCTGATCTTCCGTGCACATATCCCCGACTGCGGTATGAAAATAACCTGTCCCATGCTCGTAGTGTCGGGACATCCAGTACACCGGGAACTTAGCCCTACGACCTAACACGGGGCTCCCGTCGTCGGCCACCATCGCTTCCCCGTCATCATCGCTGACCGGCCCTTCCTCCTCGAAAAGGGAATCTACAGCAGAGTCGGTAATAGGGCGTACCACATACCACTTGTCCTTAAACCCCCTCACGGAGTCCATATACATCTTAAACAGTCTCCTCGACTGCTTCAGGGACACCCAGCTGTGCTTCCCTCCTCGGGATTGACGCTGCAGGTGAAATACCCGAAAGAAAAGAGGGATGGTCGCCCCTATCCTTAAGTAGCGACACGTCAACTCAAACGCCCGGATGAAGGCGAGAGAGTTCGGGTGTAGCTGGGACGGGGACAGCTCCAAATGCATAAAGACCCCGGCCTGAAAATCTGTGAACGGCAGCCGCAGCCCTAAGTCTTTAAACGCGATCTCATACATCGCGAAGCTGTAGTTCGGATACACCGAGCAAATTCTTGCATTGGTCGACGGAAGCATGACCACAAAATTCTGCTGGAAGTCGGACTGGTCTTGACCCTCTTCAATAACAGTGAAGGGATGTCGGTCATCCCGGCTATATATCGACGCTGTCCCCCGAGGCTCGGCACCCACCCATTCCAGCGATGGGTCGGTCACGGTATCTATAAGGGTGGCCGACTCGTCGGCACTCTGTTCTTCGCGATCATGACGTCCGGAGGAGCTCGGCTCATCCGCCATGGTTACCTGCAGAGCACGGGAAACCAATCAGTTGAGCATGAAGTCCTACGCTCGACATAATCATGTCGTCCCCTACACGACTTCACAAGTCCGTTTTCACAAGTGGATGTCTCCCCGACTCCCCTGAACCCAGTGTTCTTCCTCAAAACCAACTGCGCGACCACTCTTCAAGCATGTCGACCCGAGGTATGAACATGGCGAGCCGCACTTGGAAGCCCACGGCCACGACCATAAACATACCGGGCACCGTCATGAATCAGGCGCCCCGGATCATGAAGACCCCGGGCAGCTCTGAAGTTTTTCACTTAAAACTATGAATGTGTTGGCCACAAGTATGCGTTTGCCGGTCCTAGACATGAATCTGTCGGGCAAAACGCGAGTTTACCGGGCTAATCCCGCGCGCACGATCCTAAAACATCTACAAATTCCAGGAATCATGCATTCTAAACGGAAAAATGAAGAAAGTAGATCACTTACTTGGATCGAAGTGTGGGATTTGACTGAGAAATGGAAGACTCTGAGACGGGAAGTCGCAACTGGAGAAAGTGTTGAGAGCGGCAACGAAGAGAGCACGGAGAACGGAAAACGTATTATGGGGCCCAAGGATCCTATTTATAGTGATGACGTGGAATACCAAACGTCACCTCGTTCCACCACGGACTCCATCTCCTCGACGCGCTGCTCCCAACGCAATGATGGCCCTACCCCCCTAGGGTGGCGGCACAGCTCCCGAAAGATGCCTCGTGTGCTCGACCGACGCGCCCGGTATGGATCCTCCACGCACCTACCACCGAGGACGTCTCCGAGCACGACACGAGGAGGCCCCTCGAGGGCCCACACCTCCATCCCGGGCACGAGACCTCAACAACGGAACGACTTGGTTTCAAATCATGGCTCCTCGCAAAGGAACCACGACTTGGGGGGCTCCTGTTCTGGACTGGGCCCGACAGGCCCAAAAGCATTACTAAGGCCCAGTCCAAAGGGACTCACCAAGGACCACACTGGGCAAAGGGGGTCACCTCCATGACCGACACCCTGATGTCCACCTCGACATCCCGAGGTCCAACCCCACGCGGTGAAGTCTTGCTCGACACCCTGCCGTCCAGCTCCATGTCCTGGCGCCCAGCTCGACACCCGCTGTCCGGCTCGAGCTCCTGACGTCGAGCTCGGCACCGTGCTGCCCAGCTCGACATGGTCTCGAGCTACCCGGCTAGGGCAGACTCAGTCCACCGTTCCCCCAACGTTACTCCGGAAAGACCGCGTCTCCGTCCGCCCGCACTTCACGCAGCACATCCAGGAAGGGGACCACGTGCGGGTCCCCACTACCCACGTAGAACCTGGCAGTTCCTCCATTGGGCCAAATCCGCCCGGCCCAATGAAGGAACCTTGGCCCAGCGCTGGGGGCTATAAATACCCTCTGTTTCCAGAGGGTCAGGTATTCATCATTCTAACCTCAACTCTATTATCTTCTCGTACTCCCACTGACTTTAGCATCGGAGTGCCTTGCAGGTACCCCCCCCCCCCCTCCTCGTTCAAAAAGCCTTCAGCTCGGAGCAAGCCGTGACGGTCCAAACCTTCTGATCAGGTCAGATCACAAGGTAACAAGACATTGAGCATTATTCCAGGAAAACTCTCTTAAGTCAAGCATATAAATGTTAATAATCCTCAAACCCTTACCCATACAATCCTTGTTTTCACTATGTTCAATTATGCAACAATCTTTTACAAATGGCACTTTATATCCATTATCACATAATTGACTAATGCTAAGAAGATTATGTCTAAGATCTTCAACTAACATTTGAGATAGTAATAGTTGAGGGATTACCTATACTTCCTTTTCAAAGTATTGCACCTTTTTTTATGATTAACATAGGACACAGATCATTTCTTCTTTGCCACAAAGTCGGAAAAGAGCGATATGTCTTTCGTCATATGTCTTGAACATCCACTATCGAGAATCTAATTTCTCGTCATAGCATCAAGACATTCATCCTTCAAAAGTCAAACAGGGGTGATAGGTACCCAATTATCATTGGTTCCTTGAGAGTGAGTTAAATAAATGTTGCATTTGGGAAACCATTGAAAATTACCCTTAGGAATCAAAGAATTCCTAAACTTACATTTTTCAATAGTGTAACTCTTTTTGCAACAATAGTGACAAAATATCCTATGATGAGAATTAATAATTCTATTAAGAACTTTCTTAATCAAAGAGTAATTTTTATGAGGCTTTTCAACCTTCAAGGACCTAATAGACATGTTCTCCATGGGATGATGTAGATTATCTAATTTGGTATCAAGAGTACTCACTTCTTGTTGCCAAATTTGACATGTGTCGCAATCATACTTGTAAGAAGGCTCATCCACTTTTTCATGATTTGAACTATCTACAATAAATTCTTTTAATGCTTCTAACTCATCATTGGTTTTATCAACCTTGGCCTCTAAAAATGTGAAGACTTTTTCTCGGGAGGCCAATCTTTTGTTAGCATTCAAAAACTCTATTTGTAGTATTTCAAATTCCCTTTCTAATTCATTATAAGACAAAGTGGAAATGTTTTAGTATTTAGAACTTACATCATTTTTCTTGCATTGCCGATGATTTTACATGAAACAATAATTTTCCTCTTCATCACTCTCACTTGAGCTTTCATTGCTTGAGGATTCACTTTCATTTTCCCAAGCAACATAGGCTTGTCTTGGCTTGTTTCTTTGGATTTTTCCTTTTCTTTTTGGAAAGAGATGGACAATCCGTTTTGTAGTGACCGGGTTTACCACATTAGTAGCAAATAACCTTTGCTTTTTCCTTTTTGTTGTTATCTTCTTTGAGGGAGGAAGACTGCCTTCTAAACTTAATAAGATTATTGTCGAAATGTTTAATTCTATTTTTCCGAACATACCAATTGTATTTCTTCACAAATAGTCACATTTCTTCATCATCCAAAATCTCATCATCACTAGAGTCATTATCTTTACTTTGCTCTTATTTTGAGGATTTATAGATATAAGCCTTAAGATCTTTGGACTTCATAACTTCCTCCTTGTGACTTTTTTTATTCTTCTTTTTCTTCTCAAGCTTCTTTTCATATTTATCCAAGTAATTGAGTTCTTTCTTGTGTTCTTCAAGATTACCAAAAAGTGCAGTGAGATCATCAAGTGTTTCAAGATTGTTAGCTTCATTGATCGTGGTGACCTTAGGTTGCCAACACCTAGTAAGACATCTCAAAACTTTATTAGTAGTAATATCATTGGAAATAGGATTACCTATTAAGTTCAAATGATTAATAAGATGAGAGAATCTCTTTTGCATATCTGCAATGGTTTCACCATTTTTTTATGCGAAAGAGTTCAAACTCTTGAGTGAGTGTATTAATCCTAGCTTGTTTGACCTCATTAGTTACCTCACGGGCAACTTGTAGAGTCTCCCACATGGCCTTAGCGATTTGACAATAGAAAATGCGATAGAACTCATCAACACCAAGTGCGGATATAATGATGTTCTTAGCTTTCCAATCGTAAGACCACTTTTTATTATCATTCTCATCCCATAGATTTCTCAGCTTAGGCATAGTAATTCCATCAACGTCATATATCACCATTGTTGGACCGTTTTGAATGGCTTCCCAAACACCTTTGTCATATGATTTGATATGAATTTACATACAAGTTTTCCAATAAGTATAATTTTCTCCCATGAAAATTGAAGCTCTCTTATGACCCCCCTTAAGTTCGTAAGCCATTTTCTAAAGAGTGTTCTTAATCCGGAATAAATTAGGCTCTTGATGCCACTTGTTAGACGATGACGCGTATTTAGAGGGGGGTTAATATAGGCGCAAAAATTATTTCTAGACACAAATCTAGAATTAATTTATTTTTAAAACTTTTTGATGCAGAAGCAATTAACTGGATAAGTCGTCTAAAAAACAACTTATTGGAAACTAGGATATACAAATTATGAAAGATAAATCTATAAGATAAAATTGAGTAATTTATTAATACAAACTCAAATCAACAATCCACTTATTTATTGTTTGAACACAATTACTTTGCGATGTTATTTCCAAGGCTAAATAATCAAAGAACTAACTTGATCATTTTATCAAACACATGGAGTGCAAGTGAATTTTCAGAATTTCTTTTTGAGTAGTGTTGATATACAAAACCACTTATAATAAAAATTGATTATAAGCTATATCCAAACTATTTCAAAAAATATATTTTGAGAGAAAAATTCTTACAATTCAGATACTATCACAATGCTATTTGATAAAAAAAGATTGATGAAATTGAAAGCATGTAAAAGCGGAAAAGTAAAAACACACAAGAAATTTGTCTGCACAGTTCCCCATTGTCCTCCTCGCGTGTGGGTACGTCTGCACCTAATTCCAATGGAACTAGGATAATTCTTATATGCAAAATGTTTAATACAATGTCTAGCGGTGAAAATCGTAGACTAAGCTATTAATTAACTTGACTCGCAAATAAGCAAGAGTCTCCACCGCGCTTTATTATTTCCAAGAGAAAAGTGCGAAATAAAACCCATAAATATGAAAAGTAAGTGCAATACTAAAAGTAAAGAAAAATATGATGCATCTGAAAGAGATCGAAGGTTCAGGGGTTGGTTATACAAAGGGAAGGTATTAGCACCCTATGCATCTATAGTATCCTATAGGAACCTTTTGAAATATTTGTATTTTTTTGGGTTAAAATTGTTTGTTTTGTTAAAATGAATGTGGGGATGAGATTTCAAAAATGCGATGACCTAGTATTGAAGTTTTTGGCTTAAAAGAGGTGTGAGCTTTAAAATTAGGGTTTATAAGATTTTAACTTAACATTAACTAAACTAAAAAAAGTATGAAGGGTTTCGCATAATCGTGTTAAACAGTTGATGACATGAAGTCAACTAATTAATGATTTCCCTTGGATTAAGGAAAACAAACAGTATAGTAAGCAATAGAAATTAAAACGAGTTAAATCGAAAAATATCACAAAATTAATTAACATATGAAAGAAAAATCATGAAGAAATAAATTTGAATAACAAACGAAACAATGACAATATAAACAATGAGAAACTAAATAAAGGGGTAAATAAAAATCATGAAATAAAGATATCTAACTAAAATGAAAGTTATCTAAACTAAATTGAAATTCATATATTACTAAATTAATTCTAATCTAAGTTAAAACTCTAAAGTTTCTAAATTAAATCTAAACTAAATTAAAACTCTAAAGTTACTCGGTTAAATTTAAGCTAAATTAAAATTATAAAATTACTAAGTTAAATCTAAACTAAATTAGAATTCTAAAATTTTACTAACTAAATTAAAATTCCAAAATTACTACAACAATTCTAAGTTTAAACTAATTACTAAAACCATCTAATTTAAAGGACTACATGATTATTTAATTAATTATAAAAAATTAAACTAAGAAAAATTAATAAAAGAAAAATTAAATTGATCTAGTTACTAGAATAATAATGTACATAGAACAATGGGGTATGTTGAAGTAAACTCGGAATTGGGCCTAAGGGAATTGTAGGCAAGGCCCAAATGCTAAAGAAAATGAAGATTAAGTGATAAAAAAATGTTGGACTTAAGTTGTAATTGGGGTGGATGTGCTTGAAGACAAAGCCTAGAGCAAAATTGGGATAAAGAAAAAAACCCAGAGGTGAAGCTTAGCCGCTCAACTTGTTTTCACGCTATGTTTATCATCTTCCTTTATTTTGGTTTTACTCAACCGTGAAAAAACCAGCAAAATCTTCTATTCCCTCGGTCTCAAACAACAATAATAAATCGATCTTTTATTCACAGTTCAAATCACAAAATAACAACATTGTTTATGCAATATCAACAATGACACAACAATAGAAAACATGGTGACACAAAAGAAGAAAAAGGTGGAAGTAATCACCTGTCGGAGTCTCTCTGGCGAAGCTCCATAAGAGGTAAATATCAAGATATGGCTTCCTTATGAATTCTTCTTAATCCTTCTGAATCTATGCTTTGGTGTTGTATGTTATTTCTCTGAGAAGCTTTTTCTGATCTGCTTTTGCATTGATGAATAGAGTTAAAGCATGCTGAAAATATATGTTGAAATCACGGAGGACTGCGGCAAATTTGAGCAGAGTTTCCTTTCAATTTCTTCTAATTTTCTTCCTCAATCACTTTTGATTACTTCTCTAATTTCTTATAGAGAAGAGTTTCATCACAGGTACGATTTTCGGTCCTCTTTTCTTCTTCTGCTTATGATTTTCGGTTGCATTCTGTTCTCCTACCTCTCATCCATCAGCTTCGCATATTGACACTTCGAACGATCACAAACTGTTTTTTTGGGTCCCTGCAAATTCGGGTCTGAGACTTTATTGCAGGTATGAATCATGTAGGCATCTCAGTCATGAGTCGGTTGGTTGTGGATGAAGGGAGTATGTTGTGAGGTTTTAGTAATTCTGTGTAACTTCTTCTAGTATGTATTACAAGCAGAGTTTTGAGAGGATTTTTGTGTACAGCTATTAAAGCTTTTTTGAAACAATTGTGTATTGGTATGTTTATGTAGGGATGTTAAGGTTTTAGATATGAAGTTTTGTGAATGAAAAGTTTTTGCAGATCTGATAAGTTATGAGCAGAGGTTTGATGGTTTATGATACTTTTCTGCAGAATATTGCTACATATGAGTTTGAAGTTGGAGGAAGATTTTATGTTGTTTGTGCAGAATTTTTGTAGTAACTGTTGTTATTGCTGAAGGTGTTTTTTTTTTTGTGTTCTACGGTATAGTTACAGGGTGTATATGAGGCTGCAAATTAGATGATTTTTTGGTTTTCTGTATGAAAAACAAGATCCCCTAATATCTGTAACTTTCCCTACTAGTTTTTTGTGCCTTTTCCTTTTTATGTTGCAGGAAGCCTTCTTATAAGCCTGTTGGAGTGACTTTGGAGGGAAATTTTTTGGTAACTTTAAACAAAAGTAGTATGCTTTGTTCTAGATTTCTTGACAGAGCTATTGTAAAACTAATTTTGTGTAACTTTTGGCTTGATATGGTGCAGGTTTGGACAGGATTGAGGGCAACATATAGGCTTGGTTTATAGCTGATTCTGATCTGTCTTTTGCAGGGCTGATATGCAGAGGGGACAACAACATTTTGGACAAATTTGTGTGTTGTGATTGCAACTTGAAACTTTATTGAATGTAACATGGGCATTAACTTGTATAGTTTGCAAATGAATGAAACAATGGTTACTTGGAACTTTGAAATTGTATTTTTTGATGTGTCTTGCAAATTGAATGAGAACCTTTGAATGATGTTGAACTTTTGTCAATTTGAAATCAATAGACTTGAATTTGGAGTTTTGAACTTTGAATCATGAAGTGGATTATAGAATTTGATTTCACTTTGAATATTATGAACATCATCTCTTGGTTTTGAATCTTGAGAGTGATCTTTGGATAAAAGACTTGAAAAATTGATGAACATCTTAATTTCCAAGCAGCGTGTAGAGTTGATGTGCTTGATGTTTTAATTTGAACATTTACTTGGAAATTCCAAACTCATGAAAGCAAAAATTTCCTTCCATATTTTTAATTATGAATGAACTTGAATCCATGGATTTGACATGATATCTTGAAAAATAACCACGGTTCCTGACTTGAATAATCACAAGGATAAGATTTAAAGAAATTATAGTGTTATGAATCGTAATTCAAAGTGGTCAAGAAACTTCTAATCCAGAAAATGTCCTATAAAGTTTTCGATAAATTCCATATCACTCAAAACACAAATTTGCTCTTGACCTCCTGAATTTGAACTTGTAAACATTGACCTTTTGGTTAATGTGCTTTAAACCAATATACGAACTTGATCCTCCCTCGCATTCCCATGCACATTGATGGATATGCGAACCAATGATGATGAAATCTTGAATGTGATTTGAGGAAGTTTTGGAGAAGCTTGAGACCACTTGTCGAACAAGGCGTGGAAATAAACATACAATCCTATGAAGTTCCATAAGAAATCTTTGATCAAAATGAGATTGAATGATGCTTGAGACTTTATGCTCTAATATTAGAGGTTGTGCCTTGATGAACCAATCTTTGAGAATCAATAATTAATTGCACTTCTGACTCGAGGGACTCAAAACCCTAATTGAGGCGCAACGCATGATTCCCTTGATTCAGACATGTATCATCATATGACATCAAAGAAACAAAAACATACACCTTTATATCTGATTAGAAGTTAGTGACACATAAGATAAGATGTTCGCAACACTTGATAATCTCTACATGAGCGTTGCTCGAAGGCAAGTTAAAACAGACCATGTTGTGACCTTGAGGATTTATGAAAAATGCAAATGAAGAGGGGATCTTAGGTCAAAAATTGGGGTATGACAGCTTTCCCTATTTAAGTTTCTTCTATTCGGAGATATGAATATTGAAATCTTTGTTTCAACGAGATTGAAGATACTTAAATATAGAATACATAATTTTTGGTCCTAAGATACTGTGATGATGTTTACGATATGATATGAGTTCAATACTCTGAATTTTATGAGGAATGATACCACAAAAGATCAACTACTACTGGAGCGACCAAACAAAAGATAAAGGAAATTCTACAGGTGAAGAGATTACAATTCCACTGGTGGAAGGAACAACATACTTCAAACGGGAGACTCTTATTGAGGTATAACGATGGTAAGTTTTCCACTCAAGGTTAAAGGTAGAAAAATAAGATACACTAACGTTTACTGAAGGTGAAATACCGACTTTTACTGAAGGTATATAAATAAGAGAATGCACCGAATTTTTAGATCCAGTGGTGAAACGATTTGACATCAGTACTGAGACTGGGGCTGAAAGCTAATATGATTAACATCAACTTTGAAGTTGGAAAAGAAATGGTTGACATTCGTACCGAGATTGGGTAAAGAAAATGATTGACTGGTAACAACTCTGAGGTCGAGAAAATTGATTTACATCAGTACTGAGACTGGTAAAGATTGACATCAGCATTGAGACTAGAGAAAGAAATGATTGACATCAGTACTGAGACTAGAGAAAGAAATGATTGACATCAGTACTGAGACTGGAGAAAAAATGATTTACATCAGTACTAAGACTGGTGAAAGAAAGTGATTTACATCAATACTGAGACTGGTGAAAGAAAGTGATTTACATCAGTATTGAGACTGGGGAACAGGGCCACAAACTTCGAATGAGAGGCTCTTATTGGGGAACAACTTTGAGAGAAGAAAAAATTACTGACTCTATCGGGGAAGACGCCTTGCATGGGATGTGAAAAGATACATGGTTACTGACTCAAGATGATGGTAAATTTCCAACTCAGTGTCAAAGGTAGAAAATCAAAAAAGATATTAACTTATAGATAACGGCAAACTAACAACTAAATGGTCGAAGGTAGGATTGAAAAAGATACCAACTCACAGATGATGGTAAACTACCAACTCAATAGTTGAAGGTAGAAGATCTAAAAAGATACTGATTCACAGATGACGGTAAACTACTAACTCAATGGATGAAGGTAGAAAAGTAAGAGATACCATCTCACATATGATAGTAAACTACCAACTCAATTGATGAAGGTAGAAAATCAATAAGATATCGACTCATAGATGACGATAAACTACCAACTGAATAGATGAAGGTATAAAAGTAATAGATACCGACTCACAGATGACGGTAAACTACCAACTCAATAGATGAAGGTAGGAAAGATAATAAACCTTCCACGATGAATGGGTTCCAGTTTCTTCTTTATCAAGTCTTCCACTTGAAAAGGATAATATACAAACTTCTCTGCGGGACTTTTTCGGAGAGATGCCATTTGTTGTTGATGAGCAAACTTCTCAAAAGAGATGCCATTTGTTGTTGATGAGCAAACTTCTCAAAAGAGATGCCATTTATGTTGAAATAACATATTGTTGGGGATACACAAGCTGCTCAAATAAAGAGGCCGCTACTTGCTGTCTTCCAAAGATGTCAATAATGCACAAGCTACTCATGAAGAGGCTGCCACTTGCTATCTTCAATAATACACAAGCTGCTCATGAAGAGTTTGCCACTTGCTATATTCCAAAGATCTCAATAATACACAAGTTGCTAATGAAGAGCCCGCCACTTGCTATATTCCAAAGATATCAATAATACACAAGCTGCTCATGAAGAGTCCGCCTCTTGCTACATTCTAAAGATATCAATAATAAGCTGCTCATAAAGAGCACGCCACTTGCTACTTTCCAAAGATATCAACAATACACAAACTGCTCATGAAGAGTCTGCCACTCGCTACTTTCTAAAGATATCAATAATACACAAGCTACTCATGAAGAGTCTGCCACTTGTTATCAATAATACACAGGCTTCTCATCAAGAGTTTTCCACTTGCTACTTTCCAAAGATATCAATAATACACAAGCTGCTCATGAAGAGTCCTCCACTTGCTTCTTTCCAAAGATATCAATAATATACAAGTTGCTCATGAAGAGTCTGCCACTTGCTGCTTTCTAAAGATATCAATAATACACAAGCTTCTCATGAAGAGTCTACTACTTGCTATCTTCCAAAGATATCAATAATACACAAGCTGCTCATGAAAAGTCTGCCACTTGTTGTCTGCCAAAGATATCAATAATACACAAGCTGCTCAAGAAGAGTTCGCCACTTGCTTCTTCCAAAGATATCAATAATACATAAGATGCTCATGAAGAGTTCACCACTTGCTATCTTCCAAACATAGCACTAATATACAACCTGCTCATGAAGAGTCTGCCACTTGCTATCTTCCAAAGATATCAATAATACACAAGCTGCTCATGAAGAGTCTGCCACTTGCTGTCTTCCAAAGATATCAATAATACACAAGCTGCTCATGAAGAGGACGCCACTTGCTATTTTCCAAAGATATCAATAATACATAAGTTGCTCATGAAGAGTCCGCCACTTATTGTCATGTTGAGATTCCAAAAGAGTGTTGCAACAACACTACTGGGAAAAAAAGTTCATCTTCAATGGGAAAACATGAATAGATTCTTCCTAAGGAGACCAAGTATTTGAATGTGCAAAATAAATGCACTCTCCATTTAGGTTTCACAACCTAGAGAGATCCACAGGGTAGAGTCTGCAAGAGACAAAGCTCAATCAAGGAATAAACTTGAGAGAAAACAGTCAAACAAGACTCCACCCAATGAGGAAACAACTGAATTGGGGATTTATCCTATCCAGCGATGGAAAAGGAAATCTAAAGCAAGATTCTTCCACGAGAGTTAAATCAGTGGGGAATTAGAAAGGATGTACACTTTCTGCTTAAGTTGTCACTCTATTTGGAAAGAGGAAATAAATTACTTGGGGATAAACATAACCAATAGAGATGGACCCAAAAACCTAGATAAATGTGAATGTGCATGAATGATGTAATTGTGAATGAATAAATGAAATGTCATGTATATGCTGACAAAACAGACAAAATAGATAAATTGGAAATGAAAAGACATCGCAGTATAAACAGATACTCGGCTAATCTCGACAAGATGGGAACATTACTGGATATAGAATAAAATCCATCGATGGAGTATATTTCTGCTATAAGGATCTAATCTCTCAAGGGAGGAAGATACTTTTCGAGAGAAAACCCAAAGTCCAATCTTCTAACATCAATAATCCATTGAAAGAATAACAACACGAACTCCGTTTCAGCTAGAGAAAAATATTGCTTAGCTGGAGATACTGGGGAACCCCACCATCTGATAATGTGTGCAAAGCAGATCACATATCTTGACAAATATGGATTTCCCCTAGATTTAATTTTGGATTCCCCAAGTTTACTGCTAATAAGCTGTGTGACGCACGATAATTCTTACGAATGGTGTCACTTCTAAAATGCCCAAGTTATATGGTTGATGAGAAGAAATCATCTCAAGAGGATTTTACAAAAGACCTGGAATCCAAAATGCTCTAGTGTCTTTAAACTCTTAGAGAGGTTCGTCGAATTTTGACGTGACTGCCCCATATTGACTATATTTGGCACATTAGAGTCTTCAAATTTGCCCCATGAGGGTAAACGAACTAAGAAGGCAACAACTCGTTCATACTGAAGGTCTTCAGGCGACATGCCCCTGGATATGATCATTATTGAAATGATTCGCCAATTACTCCATAGAGTTTCAAGCCTAAAGATTAACTCATCATTGGTGCTTACATGTAAACTTCCTTGATATTAAGCAAATGTTTTACAAGCAGAAAAAAGTTTATTCTGAGAATGAAAATTATAATGCAACAGTTATGTAAGTCTTGAAGATTTTGAAAAGATATCACACAAACTGTGCGAGTTAGAGCAACATTTATTCTTGCATAGGAAAAAACATATGATACTAGCACAAATATTTAACAAAACTTATGAGAGTCATGAATGCAATCTTGTCGAAATATGCTTTCGAAATAAGCTTGCTTCAATTAGGACTTTTGAAGGTTGTAACGTGGCCCAGTTCTCGGTTTTCAGAGAAAGGATATTTAAGGCTCAAAATTTATTGGTGCCCACCCCTTCTTCGTGATGTTCTACAGTCCTATGTTTAGTTAATTCAACACTAGTGTTCATTTCTCAGAAAAATATTTTGTGATGATTAAGGAAGTGATAAGACTTTCAGAGTAGCAGTCACCCTTCTTGTGTTTGTAGTCACACGAATTTGTTCTTGGCTGTGGACTTTTCTTTGTAGTCCTTTCTTTGCATTTTTTTGTTTTCCCTAACTTTTTCCCAAACTAATTCTTTTGAACTGATAATCCAGCGGGATGCCCTAATTTTTGCCTAAGTCTTTTGTTTTCAAGTTTTCGACTTAGCAGGCTTTCTTTTTCTTGATTTTTGAACAAAATGAGTGACATTAGCTTGTCTTGACTTGTTGGGAGAATTGTGACTGCCTCATTTCTTGATGGATGAGGGATAACTGTGATACGGTGGGAGAACTGACTGTGAGTTTTGCGTTTGTATTCGCACTTATTCGGTTGAGCAAGAGTCACCACCGACTTTTTATTTTATCCTAAAGGAAAGGTTGAAAAATCACAGCAAAAACCTTTTGAGATATTTCGTGGGTTCGGGGGGTAGATTATGAAAAGGGAAGGTATTAGCACCCTTTTCATCCATGGTTATCCATGGGCTCTTAGTTACTTGGTTTTTTAGATCACTTGCCTTGATTTTCGATTGCTTGAAAATGGTGTGTATGTGTGTGTGTTTTTGAAAATGTTTTGGAAGAAGATGCCTTGTCCTAGGCTACCCTTGTAACAATTCTTTACTCGAATGTTTTACAAAGGTGTGTATCTTTTCGAAAAGATGTTTCAAAATGTTTTGAGAGTTTGTTTTGAAAGTGTTTGTGGAGTGTGGTTTTTGAAAAGAAGGCAAGTGTTTTTACAAGTTGATCTCAAGTAACTAAGAGTTTTGTCTACCCTATTGTACTCAAAGGTTTTCTCTATGTTTTCAACCCTTTTTAACAATTTTGTTCCACCATTGAATTTGGTGGACAATCTTGCGTTTAGGATGTTTAACGGGACGGGCGCGGGTCATCGTATGGACCATGAATGCAATGGTGCCAAGTATCTTTGGCAATTTGCTTTGAAGGGACTATGATCATTCCATTTAGGCAACTTTCGAAAGCGTCATCGAGGGACTTATGATCATTCGGATTTGTTTTGCCAAAGAAACTCGACGTGCAAGCATGGCCCATTTTGGAAGGCAACATGTGGGATTACCCTAGAGGGTGCAAGTGTTATTGTGTATTGATTTCATGTATTTGTCTTGTATTAGGTTATCTAACATTTGATTTTATGTACATGCAAACCCTAGGTCTAACCATGGTATAATTTGAAAGCGGTAAATTGCGGAAATGTAAAGTCTACGCTATTACAAAATAAGTATCCGGGAGTGGGGGTACAAATTTACAAATGGGGATGAGACTTAGGAATGTAGTGTCCAATAGATTACAACCAAATCGAATCGATCAAATGTAAATGTAACGAATATACAAATATAAGCAAATGTATAATGTATCAAATGCAAGTATATTGTGTAAGTGTACGTGCATATGTGTATGTAATTATTTACAAGTGCGACAATGTGAACTTAAATGTGTATTAAGTATTGTTTTAACTTAAAGAAAAGAATTAGATATTTATCTAATTAATCTTTTGTATTCTTTTGTATATTGTTAATAAGTATTTTAATTAAATGTTTTAAAGTTTATGTATATTGAAAAATATATTTTAAGAGTGTTAAAGTATTAATGTACAAATTAAGTACTAATCTTAAGAAAAATTATATATTTATGCACAAATATTTATTTTACTTAAAAGAAAAGGAAAATGCTTTCAATTTTAATTACATTGTGTAATAAAAATGTATCTTTATATGTATGTACAAAGAATATTTAAATTAAATGTTTTAAATTAAAAATGTATTTTTATGTATTTTAGTATTAATGTATTGCTATACAAAGAAAGGTATTTTACTTAAAAGAAAAAAGGGTTTTACATTTTAATTACATTGTATTTTGTATTAAAGTATTAGTATATTATTGTCATGTTTTGTATTTTTATTTAACTACGCTAGTATAAAAAAAGTATTGTTAGTGTACAAAAAAAATGAAATGAAATTAGTATAATGTAAATTATAAAAAAGTGGTTAATGTAAAATGTTAAAAGATGTTAGTAAGAAATGAATGGGCTTGGTAGGGGGTTATGCTGGCCCAAGTAAAACAAATATTAAGAAACATTAGAAAAGGAAAAAGGGGGGTATGCGTGGGAAAATGAATGAATGGGCTCAGTGTTTTGAAACGGGCAAGGCCCAGCAAGCTTGACAAACGTTTTAGGGTTAACTGGCTTGTGTTCAGTTGGGAACATGTTAGGGTTTGTGAGCAGCGGCGGCGTTCGTCTTCTATCCTCTTCGTCTTCGTTCATCTTTCTCACGCTTTCACCTCAGAATGCCTCTCCGTCTATAGCCAGCCCTCGCCACCGTCCCTGCTTCCTTCCTCCATGAATGGATTAAACCAAAACGCGAAATGGTAACAAACTGGAACATTTTTTAGGTTTTGATTCTGTCTTTGCATGTTTTCATTATTATTTATTGGTTTTGTTTCTGGTTTATGCGTGATTTTAGAAAGAGATAAAAGGAGATTCTACCTTTCGGAGACGGAGAAGGAGGGCACTTGGAGGCGCTGAGGTGGCTTTGGCGGAGGTTCGGTGATGACGGAAGCTAGCTTGGGAAAACTGGTTTGTGTTACCCTTTGCTTGTATTAGGGTTTGATGATGATTATGGCCTGAAAACTGTTTCTGAATTCACTTCTTTCTTCTTCGCTTTTACTGCCTCGATACCTCTGTATGCTTGCCTTTTGTATGATGCCTTTTGATTTGCCTGTTGAAATGTGATGCCTTTTTTATGATGCCTTTTGATTTTCCTGTTGAAATGTGATGCCTTTTTTATGCCCAGTGATGAACTTTCTGAGGGCTTAGGGTTGACCCTGAATGCTTGAGTATGCTTCTGAATATGCTTCCTTATCTTCAACCGTCTTGTTGCCTTTGGGATACTTGTTTCATTATCCTTTTGCCCAATGATGGTGCTTTTTGAGGGCTTGAGGGTTACAGGTTGGGTGAATTTACTGGTTTTGAAAGTTGACAAGGTTTTTGCCTTACTGATACAGGTCTTGGCCTTGTATGTAGGTTTGGATCTTCATGATTTTTTGTTTTATCTTTTGGCTTTTTGTTCCTTTGATATGGCCTTACAGTTTTCTATGTTACTGGCTTTTGTTGACAGTGGTCTCGTTTGAATGGCCAGGCTTCAGGTTTTGTAATTTTAGGCTTTGGTCAGGCTGGAACAGGTTTTACTGGTTTATTGTTAGGCTAAGGTTTCAGGGTGAGGCTTGGGTTTGAAACTGGTTTTCTGGCTTGTCTTTTGATGATAGGCTTTACAGGTTTTTATGTTACTGGCTTTTTGTTGACAGGATTCAAAGTTTGAAACAGGTACTATGCTTGGTTTGTTCAGGCCTTTTGGTTGGTATTATGGTTTTTTGTAATACTGGCTTTGCAGGTTTGTTCTTTTGACAGGGGTTTTGGGTTTTTGGTTGTAAGGCTCGTGGTGAGGTTTATGCAGGTATATTGGTTTAGGCTTTTTGGTTTCAGGCTGGAAGGCCTTTTGACAGGTTATATGGTGCTGGATGTTTGGTGGTTTACTGGTTCTTTTTGCGAACTGGTATTTGTTGTCTTTGTTTTTGTGTCCTTATAGGTTTTTGAATGGCTTTGTGTTTAAGGCCTTTTGGTTTGATATGCTCTCCCCTGTTTGATATCTTCCTCTTGTTTTATATATCCTCCTACTGTTTTATTGACCAAAAAACTTTACATTTTCTTTCCCCCTTTTATCCACTGTGCTATTGCAGTTTGTTGTATATTTTCTTGCCTAAAGCCTCAAAGCCAGTAAGCCTAAACACTTCTTCTTTCTTCTCTCTCTCCAGTACACTTTTAGGCATTAAAATAATGTTTGTACTGTACTTTCTGAAAGGGCCACTTCTTTGGGAAATGATGAAAATGAGTATGTTTGCTTTGCATAACAATTTTCCTCTGCATATTTGTCCCTTCTTTTGACAGCTTCTTGTACTTTGTATCTTTTGATATCCTTCCAAATCTTCTTTTTGACAGTTTTGGTAGCTTTGTGCAGTTTGACAGGAAGTTTGAATTTTTCAGTTTGGACTTTGTAGTTTGATTTGCACTTTGGAGTTTTGAGATTTGAACTTATGCAGTTTGGACAATTTTACTTGTGCATTTTTAAACTTGTGCATTCAAAGTTTAGCAAATAAATATTCGTCCCTCTTTGTGAACCGGGAGAAATCCCGTGATTTGCAGAGAGGGTTAACTGATCCCAATCAGTGGCCCTTAATGATGAATTTTATATCTGTCTCTTTTATTTATCTGCTATTGACTTTCCTTTTTTTCTTTTGCAGATGAATAATTAAAATGGAGCACTGGGGCAAGGGATAGCAGATGAAGAAATGAAGATTAGAAAAAATGTTTAGGATAGTTTTATTTAGGTTTAAATTACTTGTAAAATCATTGTTGTAAATAAATTGTAAATAATAATTGTACGAATAATTTAAAAATAAATAAAAGTTTTATTATCCAATTAATTCTTTTTCATCCTATTGTTTATTTATTATTTACAATTCTTTAATAATTGAAAATAAATTCCAATCATTTAATCTTAGAATAATAAATAATTTAAATAAACAAAGCTTTAGCATTTGATCAGTTAAACCTGGCATTTCCAACATCCAAAGCAAAGCAACAGTTAATCAAAACAACTGATCAGGCGCATTCCCTTTTCACTGATTTTTACCCAACACTGCAAATCCAAACTGAATGTATCCTTTGACTGGTTCAAACAAATAAATGTGAATTCAATCCAAATGCATTCTTTTACTGATTAAGTCAAACAATGCGAATTCAAACCAAATCTCGGAACAACTTGCAAAGCATCGTAGAATTTTAAATCTTTCTGAGAACATGCCCACAAAAACCCTAATTCCTGATTAAATTCCAAAGAGCGTTCGCCTGATCAAAGTTGAGCCAAAAATCAACCAAAACCCTAAGCCAACTGTTTGAAACATTCCAGAGCCCTGAAAAATCAATAAAACCCTAATTGCGTCTGACTGACGAGAAAAGTCCGTTTGGCCGATTCTTGAGCCAGTTTGAAAGATCAGGAAAAACCTGAAGCTGTGATTTATTGTGGAAAAATGCGAGGGCAAATTTTGGGGTACAACAGTTGCCCCTGTTCAATCTTCTTGAACCTGAAGAGTTAGATTGGCAAGTTTGCCTTTTGCGACTTGAAGGTAAAAGAAGATTGGACACTAAAGTACCCAGAAAATTTGCACTCGGTGATGTGATGGTAGAGGTGAATGGGCTTAAAGATGCCATTTGGTGATGGGCTTAAAGATGCCATCTGACGCGATAGAATCTTGTCGGGGGATGGGCTTAGAGATGCCATCTGGAAATGGGCTTAAAGATGCCATCCGATGCGATAGAATCTTGTCGGGGGATGGGCTTAGAGATGCCATCTGGAAATGGGCTTAAAGATGCCATTTGGTGACTGCTGGTAGGAGGATGGGCTTAAAGATGCCATCTGGTAATGTTGAACTGTATGTCAATGGACGAGTATCAGAAAGGCACCCATGTTTTGGAACATCTCTGAATTGGGGGTCCGAGCAAGCAATAGATTGACATCCATGTTTTGGAGAATCCGTAAACTATTTCCAGGAGTTGAGATTGAACAAGCAATAGAGCAGCATCCGTTGTTGGGAAGCGTCCGTAAACTGTTTTCAAAAGTTGAGAAGAGTCTGAACAAGTGATAGGTTAACATCCGTTACTGGAGAACCCGTGAACTGTTTTCAGAAGTCTTGAAGTTGAATAAGCAATAGAGCAGCATCCGTTGTTGGGAAGCGTCCGTAAACTGTTTTCAAAAATTGCATCTGAACAAGTTGGTAGATTAACATCCGTTGTTGGGAAGAATCCGTAAACTGTTTTCAGAAGTCTTGAGAAGAATCTGAACAAGTGATAGGTTAACATCCGTTACTGGAGAACCCGTGAACTATTTTCAGAAGTCTTGAAGTTGAATAAGCAATAGAGCAACATCTGTTGTTGGGAAGCGTCCGTAAACTATTTTCAAAAATTGCATCTGAACAAGTTGGTAGATTAACATACGTTGTTGGGAAGAATCCGTAAACTGTTTTCAGAAGTCTTGAGAAGAATCTGAACAAGTGATAGGTTAACATCCGTTACTGGAGAACCCGTGAACTATTTTCAGAAGTCTTGAAGTTGAAGAGGAACCAGTGTAGGGCTTCCTGATGATGTGCTCGTATAAAACTGCATCTGGATGAATCTGGAATAAGTATCAGAATGTCGCCGTGTCCGGGTCACATCTGAACTATTTCTGGATGAATCTCAGAAGATGATTTATGTCTGTCGACTGATCTTACCTGAAAAGGTAAAGGGTTAGTTGTATGCAATGTTATGATGCATGATGCAATGTATGTGACATCAATGTTTATGACATGAATGGGATGAATGCGCATGTAAGCTGATGAGCTAATGCTGAGGATAAATGAATCCTGGATGGCTGAAGATAAAAGAATCTTGACTGCTGCCTGGGAGAATAATTCTTTGGTTGCTGATGTGGAGGGCAAGAGTCTTCAATTGTTGAAAATGAGAAGTCTGGGGACCCTTGTTGGGGAAATCAGAAGCTTGGGTTGTATGCCAAACTACTGGGGACTTCCTGTTTTGAGGAGATCTGTGTAGGATTTCCTGATGATGAGTTCGTGTAAAACTGCATCGGGTTTTTTGAACACTTTTGACATTCGAATGCCCAAGTGGTGACGTAGATAATTTCCTGGCTTGTTACAGGTGTTGGTCTACAATCGGTCGTCCACAGATATTTTCCTGGCTTGTTACAGGTGTTGATCTGGAATTCTTCAGACGTGCCCTGGCTAGATACAGGAATCGAGTCTGGAAATAGTCGTCAACAGATATGCCCTGGCTGGATACAGGAGTCGAATCCTCAAACTCTTCAGACGTGCCCTGGCTAGATACAGGAATCGAGTCTGGAAATGTGATAGTTAACAGATATGCCCTGGCTGGATACAGGAATAGAATCTTCAAACTCTTCAGACGTGTCCTGGCTAGATACAGGAATCGAGTCTGGAATTGTGATAGTTGATTTGTTGAACACTTTTGACATTCGAATGCCCCAAGTGGTGATGAAGGAGTCTTGAATCAGATTACTCTGCGTATTGAGAGATTTCTTGAAATCTTGACTGGACTGCCCCAGGTTAACTGGATTTTGAAAGATCTGTTGGACCTTGACTGGACTGCCCCAGGTTAACTGGATTTTGAAAGATCTGTTGGACCTTGACTGGACTGCCCCAGGTTAAGTGGATTTTGAAAGATCTGTTGGACCTTGACTGGACTGCCCCAGGTTGATTGGATGGTGACATGTCATGCCCCTTGCTGATAGGAGATTTGTAAAGGAAGTGTCGTCCTTTTGAAGTGATTTTGCTCACTGAGAGAGTTTTCGTTCCTCTGAACATTCGCTGTATGAAATTCTTCACTGTCAAACAAAAAGCCAAATGCAGACAGTGATATTCAAGCAATGCAAAGTTTATGTTTGTCTCGAAGTTTTGAAAAATGCGTTTTTAGCAGAAAACTTTTTTATAAGACAGATCAACACAAGATTAAGAGCAAAGCCTTACAGGAGTCAGGATACCTTTTGTAACAGTATGCTTTCGAATTAACCCATGCTTCAATTAGGAATTTTGAAGGGTTGTAACGTGGCTTGGTTCACGGTTTAAGAAATAAAGGATAAAGGCTCAAAGTATATTTGTACCCACCCGCTCTTCGTGATGTTCTTCCACCTAAGCTCAGTTAATTGTGCGTCACACTCTGTTTTGAGTTTGTAACGACTTTTGGGCGATGGTTCACTAGTTGAATTTTGGGAGACAGTCATCATCTCCTTTTTCTTTTTCAACATTTTTCATGTTGTTGAGGATTTTGTAATAACCTCACTATTTTGATTTTGATTTGTTATCCCTAACTTTTGCCTGACCGTTCCCGTTTTTCGAGATTACAGTCAGCGGGATGCCCCAACTTTCTTAAGCATCCTTTATAGGTTTTGGCTTGGTGGGCTTTTCTCTTTTGAGAGATTGACTGTCTATGTGATAGGGAACCACCCTTGTCTTTTGATTCCAAAGGAATGCTTTCTTTTTCAACGTCGTTCGTTGTATTACGAACTGAGAGTTTGCGACTTCAATGCGCATTTTCTTTTGAATTAACTGAGATACTACCCTGCCCCGGGTTTATATCAAAGGTTTTGATTGTTTAGAACAGAAAACTCCTACTTCTTTGGCTCGAAGGGGTTGACTAGGGATTATCTTCCTTATGACTCCAGTGTTTGGGATTTGAAAGAAATGCCTGTACATCATCAGCAAGGTCTGTTCAAAAGCATACTGTATGAGATTATGGTATTGTTTCGTCATCCTCCCTCTAAAGGCTTACAGCTTTCTATCAAGAGTTAAATATCATAAAGAAAGCATAAGAGTAGTGAAACGAATGGATGAATTCAAGACAAACATATGCAATGCATTAATGAAAACAGAGTTTAACATCAACAGATAATTGTTTGACAACAAAAGAAATTACAACTTTGAAAATTCAAAATGAAGCAAAAGTCTTTCAGCTTGAGCTCTGTCACTTCAGGTGGAGAACCCCTTAACGGAAGATTTTCATCTCGCCGTCTGGCATGAATTCCAGCATTCTAATGTCGATCAGATCTTGAATCTTGTTCTTCAAGGCCCAACAGTCGTTGGTGTCGTGTCCCGGGCTGTAGGAGTGGTAAACACAGAATGCGTCGGGACGATAGTTAGGAGAGGAGGTATTGAGCTTCTGAGGAGGATCCCTTAGGGTGAGCAAGTTGACCTCCAACAGGCGCTTCAGTATGAAGAATGATGGTATCTCAATCTCCGTGAACTGTCTTCCCGACGTTTCTTGCTTACGCCGATTACCCCGTTGATGATGGCGAGGTTGTTGATGGGCTTGTGACCTTGAAGCAAGCAAAGGAGCTTTCCCCTTGTCTTCTTGAGTGGATGGAGGCTGAGCGGTGACTTGCTCTTCAACCTCAGATGTTTGCCCCAATTGGTTGTTTGGAAGCAGTTGGCGGACAAGAACTCTGAGTTCCTCTTGTCTTTGAGATAGGTCTTGGATGAGAGCCATCTGGCCCACCAACTGTCCCATCACTTGGGTCCTTAATGTTGTCAGATCAAACTGCATCTCTGCAAGCTGATCACTCCTGGTATTGTTGGAATTCTCCAAGCCCTTTGTGAGGAGAGCTTTCATCTCTTCTTGCCCCAGAGACAAGTTCAGGAACATCTCCTGCAGCTGAGCAGTCTGGTCTTGGATGTCTTTGACAGACCTTTCTAGAGCCATCTCTTACTGAAATAAACAGCAGGAGAGTAAGGAAACCTGAAAAAGGAAAGACTGTCAAAATGCAATGCATGATATGTGGATGCATGCTTTCAAGGATCTCTTGGGGTAAACACAAGAAAATGTTAGAGGTTGAACTTCGATCTTGATTGGAGAGCTTTGTGGCGGTGGATGTCTTTCCACGAGAATCAAGCTCACCATGTCAAGTGGGTCATAGCCACTGATTCAAGTTGTTGCATTTGAACTTTGACTGGAGAACTTTGTATCGGCGGATGTCTTTCCACGAGAATCAAGCTCACCATGTCAAGTGGGTCATAGCCACTGATCCAAGTTGTTGTACTTGAACTTTGATTGGCATTGGTTAGAGGAGAAACCTCTTGCCCCTTGCCCCTTGGTAGACGTCTGGTTCAACGTAACCCTGCATCAAAAGAACCCTCAAGATCCTTGAAATGGTTATTGGAAATGCTATGGTATGATGGCATGATGTTATGTACATGTATGCACAAAAAGCAAGTGAGTGTATATACAGGCATACATGTTCACACAAAGCAAACAAGTCCTTAGGTTTAGGCTTGCATGGGGTTCAGGTACTACCCTCTTTCAGTTTCATTGGTTAAAACCTGTCCTATCAAAAGTAACCGGGTTCTAGAGGATCTCAAATCATTGGCTACCCTTGATCGGTCATAACTCCAACATCGGTATCTTTTCTTGCGGCCGGAACCATCGCGAGAGTTTAGCCTCAATGAGTGTAGCATATTGCTACTGTTCTATGGCCAAGTTGGGTCAATTTAGGGTTCTAAGGTAGGTTGGTGCTTAATGACTCCTTGGAAGACCCATATTCTCCCCGTTTCAACACGAGGGATATCGGTACAGATCAAGGCGCCACACCAACGTAGCCACTGCTTCACCCATGTCGGTATACGCCGGACAGGTCCCTCACAGATTATGCTACCTAAAAGGGTATTCCCCAGATCCGGGTTAGGATCTATGAAACTCCGATGCAAAGCCCACAAATGTAAAAGAAAACAAAGCAATCAATTGAAAACAAAGGTGATCTAAACCCTAAGGTAACCCCACTTTGAGTAGTACTCCCCAGCAGAGTCGCCAGTTCTGTGATACGGTGGGAGAACTGACTGTGAGTTTTGCGTTTGTATTCGCACTTGTTCGGTTGAGCAAGAGTCGCCACCGACTTTTTATTTTATCCTAAAGGAAAGGTTGAAAAAGCACAGCAAAAACCTTTTGAGATATTTCGTGGGTTCGGGGGGTAGATTATGAAAAGGGAAGGTATTAGCACCCTTTTCATCCATGGTTATCCATGGGCTCTTAGTTACTTGGTTTTTTAGATCACTTGCCTTGATTTTCGATTGCTTGAAAATGGTGTGTATGTGTGTGTGTTTTTGAAAATGTTTTGGAAGAAGATGCCTTGTCCTAGGCTACCCTTGTAACAATTCTTTACTCGAATGTTTTACAAAGGTGTGTATCTTTTCGAAAAGATGTTTCAAAATGTTTTGAGAGTTTGTTTTGAAAGTGTTTGTGGAGTGTGGTTTTTGAAAAGAAGGCAAGTGTTTTTGCAAGTTGATCTCAAGTAACTAAGAGTTTTGTCTACCCTATTGTACTCAAAGGTTTTCTCTATGTTTTCAACCCTTTTTAACAATTTTGTTCCACCATTGAATTTGGTGGACAATCTTGCGTTTAGGATGTTTAACGGGACGGGCGCGGGTCATCGTATGGACCATGAATGCAATGGTGCCAAGTATCTTTGGCAATTTGCTTTGAAGGGACTATGATCATTCCATTTAGGCAACTTTCGAAAGCGTCATCGAGGGACTTATGATCATTCGGATTTGTTTTGCCAAAGAAACTCGACGTGCAAGCATGGCCCATTTTGGAAGGCAACATGTGGGATTACCCTAGAGGGTGCAAGTGTTATTGTGTATTGATTTCATGTATTTGTCTTGTATTAGGTTATCTAACATTTGATTTTATGTACATGCAAACCCTAGGTCTAACCATGGTATAATTTGAAAGCGGTAAATTGCGGAAATGTAAAGTCTACGCTATTACAAAATAAGTATCCGGGAGTGGGGGTACAAATTTACAAATGGGGATGAGACTTAGGAATGTAGTGTCCAATAGATTACAACCAAATCGAATCGATCAAATGTAAATGTAACGAATATACAAATATAAGCAAATGTATAATGTATCAAATGCAAGTATATTGTGTAAGTGTACGTGCATATGTGTATGTAATTATTTACAAGTGCGACAATGTGAACTTAAATGTGTATTAAGTATTGTTTTAACTTAAAGAAAAGAATTAGATATTTATCTAATTAATCTTTTGTATTCTTTTGTATATTGTTAATAAGTATTTTAATTAAATGTTTTAAAGTTTATGTATATTGAAAAATATATTTTAAGAGTGTTAAAGTATTAATGTACAAATTAAGTATTAATCTTAAGAAAAATTATATATTTATGCACAAATATTTATTTTACTTAAAAGAAAAGGAAAATGCTTTCAATTTTAATTACATTGTGTAATAAAAATGTATCTTTATATGTATGTACAAAGAATATTTAAATTAAATGTTTTAAATTAAAAATGTATTTTTATGTATTTTAGTATTAATGTATTGCTATACAAAGAAAGGTATTTTACTTAAAAGAAAAAAGGGTTTTACATTTTAATTACATTGTATTTTGTATTAAAGTATTAGTATATTATTGTCATGTTTTGTATTTTTATTTAACTACGCTAGTATAAAAAAAGTATTGTTAGTGTACAAAAAAAATGAAATGAAATTAGTATAATGTAAATTATAAAAAAGTGGTTAATGTAAAATGTTAAAAGATGTTAGTAAGAAATGAATGGGCTTGGTAGGGGGTTATGCTGGCCCAAGTAAAACAAATATTAAGAAACATTAGAAAAGGAAAAAGGGGGGTATGCGTGGGAAAATGAATGAATGGGCTCAGTGTTTTGAAACGGGCAAGGCCCAGCAAGCTTGACAAACGTTTTAGGGTTAACTGGCTTGTGTTCAGTTGGGAACATGTTAGGGTTTGTGAGCAGCGGCGGCGTTCGTCTTCTATCCTCTTCGTCTTCGTTCATCTTTCTCACGCTTTCACCTCAGAATGCCTCTCCGTCTATAGCCAGCCCTCGCCACCGTCCCTGCTTCCTTCCTCCATGAATGGATTAAACCAAAACGCGAAATGGTAACAAACTGGAACATTTTTTAGGTTTTGATTCTGTCTTTGCATGTTTTCATTATTATTTATTGGTTTTGTTTCTGGTTTATGCGTGATTTTAGAAAGAGATAAAAGGAGATTCTACCTTTCGGAGACGGAGAAGGAGGGCACTTGGAGGCGCTGAGGTGGCTTTGGCGGAGGTTCGGTGATGACGGAAGCTAGCTTGGGAAAACTGGTTTGTGTTACCCTTTGCTTGTATTAGGGTTTGATGATGATTATGGCCTGAAAACTGTTTCTGAATTCACTTCTTTCTTCTTCGCTTTTACTGCCTCGATACCTCTGTATGCTTGCCTTTTGTATGATGCCTTTTGATTTGCCTGTTGAAATGTGATGCCTTTTTTATGATGCCTTTTGATTTTCCTGTTGAAATGTGATGCCTTTTTTATGCCCAGTGATGAACTTTCTGAGGGCTTAGGGTTGACCCTGAATGCTTGAGTATGCTTCTGAATATGCTTCCTTATCTTCAACCGTCTTGTTGCCTTTGGGATACTTGTTTCATTATCCTTTTGCCCAATGATGGTTCTTTTTGAGGGCTTGAGGGTTACAGGTTGGGTGAATTTACTGGTTTTGAAAGTTGACAAGGTTTTTGCCTTACTGATACAGGTCTTGGCCTTGTATGTAGGTTTGGATCTTCATGATTTTTTGTTTTATCTTTTGGCTTTTTGTTCCTTTGATATGGCCTTACAGTTTTCTATGTTACTGGCTTTTGTTGACAGTGGTCTCGTTTGAATGGCCAGGCTTCAGGTTTTGTAATTTTAGGCTTTGGTCAGGCTGGAACAGGTTTTACTGGTTTATTGTTAGGCTAAGGTTTCAGGGTGAGGCTTGGGTTTGAAACTGGTTTTCTGGCTTGTCTTTTGATGATAGGCTTTACAGGTTTTTATGTTACTGGCTTTTTGTTGACAGGATTCAAAGTTTGAAACAGGTACTATGCTTGGTTTGTTCAGGCCTTTTGGTTGGTATTATGGTTTTTTGTAATACTGGCTTTGCAGGTTTGTTCTTTTGACAGGGGTTTTGGGTTTTTGGTTGTAAGGCTCGTGGTGAGGTTTATGCAGGTATATTGGTTTAGGCTTTTTGGTTCCAGGCTGGAAGGCCTTTTGACAGGTTATATGGTGCTAGATGTTTGGTGGTTTACTGGTTCTTTTTGCGAACTGGTATTTGTTGTCTTTGTTTTTGTGTCCTTATAGGTTTTTGAATGGCTTTGTGTTTAAGGCCTTTTGGTTTGATATGCTCTCCCCTGTTTGATATCTTCCTCTTGTTTTATATATCCTCCTACTGTTTTATTGACCAAAAAACTTTACATTTTCTTTCCCCCTTTTATCCACTGTGTTATTTCCGTTTGTTGTATATTTTCTTGCCTAAAGCCTCAAAGCCAGTAAGCCTAAACACTTATTCTTTCTTCTCTCTCTCCATTACACTTTTAGGCATTAAAATAATGTTTGTACTGTACTTTCTGAAAGGGCCACTTCTTTGGGAAATGATGAAAATGAGTATGTTTGCTTTGCATAACAATTTTCCTCTGCATATTTGTCCCTTCTTTTGACAGCTTCTTGTACTTTGTATCTTTTGATATCCTTCCAAATCTTCTTTTTGACAGCTTTGGTAGCTTTGTGCAGTTTGACAGCAAGTTTGAATTTTTCAGTTTGGGCTTTGTAGTTTGATTTGCACTTTGGAGTTTTGAGATTTGAACTTATGCAGTTTGGACAATTTTACTTGTGCATTTTTAAACTTGTGCATTCAAAGTTTAGCAAATAAATATTCGTCCCTCTTTGTGAACCGGGAGAAATCTTGTGATTTGTAGAGAGGGTTAACTGATCCTAATCAGTGGCCCTTAATGATGAATTTTATATCTGTCTCTTTTATTTATCTGCTATTGACTTTCCTTTTTTTCTTTTGCAGATGAATAATTAAAATGGAGCACTGGGGCAAGGGATAGCAGATGAAGAAATGAAGATTAGAAAAAATGTTTAGGATAGTTTTATTTAGGTTTAAATTACTTGTAAAATCATTGTTGTAAATAAATTGTAAACAATAATTGTACGAATAATTTAAAAATAAATAAAAGTTTTATTATCCAATTAATTCTTTTTCATCCTATTGTTTATTTATTATTTACAATTCTTTAATAATTGAAAATAAATTCCAATCATTTAATCTTAGAATAATAAATAATTTAAATAAACAAAGCTTTAGCATTTGATCAGTTAAACCTGGCATTTCCAACATCCAAAGCAAAGCAACAGTTAATCAAAACAACTGATCAGGCGCATTCCCTTTTCACTGATTTTTACCCAACACTGCAAATCCAAACTGAATGTATCCTTTGACTGGTTCAGACAAATAAATGTGAATTCAATCCAAATGCATTCTTTTACTGATTAAGTCAAACAATGCGAATTCAAACCAAATCTCGGAACAACTTGCAAAGCATCGTAGAATTTTAAATCTTTCTGAGAACATGCCCACAAAAACCCTAATTCCTGATTAAATTCCAAAGAGCGTTCGCCTGATCAAAGTTGAGCCAAAAATCAACCAAAACCCTAAGCCAACTGTTTGAAACATTCCAGAGCCCTGAAAAATCAATAAAACCCTAATTGCGTCTGACTGACGAGAAAAGTCCGTTTGGCCGATTCTTGAGCCAGTTTGAAAGATCAGGAAAAGCCTGAAGCTGTGATTTATTGTGGAAAAATGCGAGGGCAAATTTTGGGGTACAACAATAACCATTGTGGTTTCTCATCTTCTGGCCTCACGATATATGAAGCATATCCATCGTTGTTTCTCTTCAGAAATATCTTCCTTATGAATTTTGAACACTCGATCAGATTAACTGAAAACTACCCTGCCCCAGGTTAAAATTAAGGGTTTTTTGTATATAAAAGAAACTCCTACTTCAAGGCTCAAAAGGGGTTAGTAGGGGATTATCTTCCTTATATCTCTGATGTTTAGGGATTTGAAACAATGCATGTACATCTTCAGCAAGATCTTATTCAAAAGCATACAACCAAAGATTTCGCGTTTTCCAGATCATCATCCTCCCTTCAATCTCTTCCTAGGCAAGAGAATGGGCAACAGGTTGGTATCATAATGCAAAAAGCAATTTAAAATTTGAAAACAAATATGAGTGAAACGAATGAATTTCTTCAAGATAAACATACTCATTGTATTAAGATCATCATTCAAATGTAAACAAGTTCTTACATGCAAACAAAGCTTTAACAAACATGAAAGATTACAAGGGGAAGCAGTAAAAATGATAATAAACTGAGAAGACTCTCTCCATCTGGACTTGATCTTCCAAAAACATGCTTCAAAACTCAGTAACCATCAATCATGTTTACTCTTTGATAAACGCTTGATTTTAACTTCAAGACCAATGTCCTTGAATGACAAGATACCACTTCTAACCAACTTCTAAACTTCAGCTTTCAATGAATAACAATGTTCAATGCTATGCCCAACGGCTCCCTAATGAACGACACAAGTTAAATCAGCTTTGTAGTACCAAGGCATCTTCCCAGGAATCTTTGGTGGAAGTCGAGTCTGAACCAAATTCCTCTGCATCAGGACAGGAAACAACTCTGAATAGGTCATTAGAATTTGATCAAATTGAATTTTCCTCTGATTAGGAACTTGCTGATTCTGTTGATGAACTGGAGCTGTAGAAGGTAAATTGAACACAGGGATGATAGAAGAAACATGATTATTCTTGCGATGATTATTTCCTCCTCTGGTTCTCTTCTTGGAAACATTATTATAAAACTCCTTCACACCACTAACTGAGCCACCATCTTCAGATAAACATCCCCTTCTGACATCCTATTCTAGAAGCACTCCCATATTCATTTTTTTCAGGGAAATCACTGGGTGCATTGACTATCACCTTCTCATGAAAGAATGATTTCAGAGTTTCAGTAAAGACCTTTGCCATTGCTTCTTCCTTCCTATAAGGATTGACTTGGGCGGCAAACAAAATTTCAACCAAACCAGTTAAGTTCTCTATACTAGCTTTTAAATTAGTCATTTCCTTACAGAGTACATAAATATCTTGCTCAATATTTTCCGCCTTCCTCTTAGCGCGAGTATTGTATGGTGATACTAAAGGAAAAATAAGGCTTAGAAATGACTTTTGAAAGTGAAACAAAAATGTAGAATGATGTATGATATGCAAAAGAGAGTTTTTATTTGATTTTCCAGGAACTCAAGATATTAAGTTGTAAACATTAAAGTATGAAGATGGAAGATGAATTTTAAATTCGATCAAAACATTGATCAAGCTATCAACAAGCTCAATCACCCATTTTGCTGGATTAGGGTTTTCACCCCATCAACACCCAAGATCCATTGAGCTTGGCGAAACTTGTGATGTTTACAAAGAAAGATTTCCAAATTCCTTGAAAATCAAGTGAAAAGGGTTTCATAGATGCATGAAGGCATGACTATGCAACAACTACAAGCAAGGTTACAAACAAAGTTGAAGGGTTCAATGTCACGAGCATGGAGTCAAAGGTAAGAACCACCCACAAGTTATAGACTAAGGTCTTCAATTCACCTATATATCAAGGTTCTAAGGAATCTCAGAGTCTACATCTTTCCTTCGGATATTACTAACGTCCTAATTACTCAGTAATTAGTAATATTCACAAGAAAAACTCGTCTGAATGCAGCATCGCGTGACGACTACTTCCAGGTTACTCTGTCATAGTCTCCGCACTACATCTAAAAGGCCAAGATGGGTTAAGGGTTTTACGGCTCTCAACTTATCTGGCTCCCAGATTGAAAGCAACAATGTCTTCCCGATTACTCGGTAAACAAATATTTTTCAAAATAATGGTTTTCAAATTCACCACCATGATCACTTCTGACTTTTATAATTCTAAAATCTTTTTCGTTTTGCACTTGGTTACAGAAGTCAACGAACACAGAATGTGACTCATCCTTGTGTTTTAAAAACTTGACCCATGTCCATCTGCTGAAGTCATCAACAATGACATTCTGAGATTTAAGATCTGATAAATCAATTTTGTATATGTTGTTCTTTCTCTTGCCAGAAAAGAGGATTGATCCATCTTTTTGACTAACAGCTCTACATGAATTTTGATTGAAGATAATGTCATAACCATTGTCACTTAATTGACTTATGGACATCAGGTTATGCGCTAATCCTTCTACTAATAAAACATTAGAGATAGAAGGAAGGTTATTGTTTCCAATGGTTCCAGAACCAATAATCTTCCCTTTCGGATTACCTCCAAACTTTACGTCTCCTCCAGCTTTAAATTCCAGGTTTTGGAACATAGACTTTTTTCCTGTCATGTGTCGTGAGCACCCAGAGTCCATGTACCATGATTGGTGTCTCAATTGAGCTGTTAAGGACATCTTCAACAAATATTATTTTATCCTTAGGTACCCATATCTTTTTGGGTCCTCTTGGGTTAGAGTATTTCAAGTTCTGTTTGAACTTTTGGTTAGCATAAGAGTTTCCAGAATGTGATGTATATTTTATATCATGTGTGTGTCCAAACTTGAACTGTTTGTTCAGAGGTTTATAAGAGAAAGTCATCTTAGCAACAAGTTTTGGAATATATGTTTCCTTCCCTTTGGGAGGTTCATATCCAATTCCTCTTCTGTTTTTCCACTTAACTCCATAGATCATTGAAGCCATTTTGCTTCTATCTATGCTCTTAGCAAGAAAAGTTTGAAAGCTATAGTCATATTCTTTCATAATATCTTTAGAACTTGACACAGAATCTGAACTAGAAATTTTTTGGACATTTTGAATTTCTTCTTTAAGTTTAAAATTGTTTTCTTTGAGTTCAGATTTTTCTGTTTCATGTTTCTCAAGATCAGATGCAAGACTCTTCTTGAGTTTCTTGTATTTGATTTTGAGCTTACTATAGTTTTCCAGAAGTTCTGATATACTTTCAGCAAGTTCATCTCTAGAAAATTCAGAAAACACCTCTCTTGGTTCTGACTCACAATCTGAGTCATTTGTTGTGGTAACCATCAGAGCTAGGTTGGAATTCTCATCTTTAGAATCAGATTCATCTTCAGAGGATTCTGAATCGTCCCAGGTTGCCATCATCCCTTTCTTTTTACCAAATCTTTTCTTTGGTTTTTCTCTCTGAAGTTTTGGATAATCACTATTGTAGTGTCCAGGTTCTTTGCATTCAAAACAGATTAATTCTCTTCTATTTGACTTTTTGTGTCCAGAAGATTCTGGTTTATCTTCTGACTTCTTGAAGTTCCTGAACTTCTTCTGTCTATGCTTCCACAAATGATTGATCCTTCTGGAGAGCAAGGATAGTTCGTCTTCTTCTGACGCAGATTCTTCAGAGTTTTCCTCTTCAGCCTGAAAAGCGTTAGTATCATATTTCTTAATTGATTTAAGGGCAAGAGACTTACCTTTCTTCTGAGGCTCGTGCTCATCAAGTTCTATCTCATGACTTCTGAGAGCGTTGATGAGTTCTTCAAGTGATACGTTGTTCAGATCTTTTGATATTTCGAAAGCAGTGACCATAGGTGCCCATCTTCTGGGTAAGCTTCTGATGATATTTTTAACGTGATATGCTTTAGTGTATCCCTTGTTCAAAACTCTCAGACCAGCAACCAGAGTTTGAAACCTTGAGAACATTGCTTCTATAGATTCAATTTCTTCTACTCTGAAGGCTTCATACTTCTGGACGAGAGCCAGAGCTTTAGACTCCTTCATTTGAGCGTTTCCTTCATGAGTCATTTTGAGTGACTCAAACATATCATGTGTTGTATCTCTATTAGTGATTTTTCATATTCCATTTTAGAGATAGCATTTAGAAATATATTTCTAGCTCTATGATGATTTTTGAAATCAGTTTTTTGTTGTCTGTCCATATTTTTCCTATCAATCTTGTTTCCTTCTGAGTCTGTAGGATGTGTGTAACCATCCCAGACTATATCCCATAAATCATTATCATAACCTAGAAATAAAATTTCTAGTCTATCTTTCCAAAAATCAAAATCTTCTCCATCAAACACTGGAGGTCTGGTATAGTTATTGTTGTTTTGTTCATTTGCCATTGTGTTTTCTTCTGGATCTTTTCCTGACACGGTTAAGTGTTGAACTCAGAACCAGGCTCTGATACCAATTGAAGGTGGAGAAAACACTTAGAGGGGGGGGGGGGGGTGAATAAGTTTCTCTTTTCCTTTTTCTTAAAGACACAACAATAAAGAAAATACAAGGTTATTTTTATCCTGGTTCATTTGAACTCAAACTACTCCAGTCCACCCGCCAAGGTGATTTCGCCTTACTCAACAAAGACTTAATCCAATATAATCAACTGATTACAATCACACAACAACTGTTGTGACTAACAATGCATAAGTAACCTTACAAGTGACTCACACCACTAAGACTTAAACTAGTCCTAGTCTACTTGAGAATTCTGACCAACCTTGGTCTCTTAAGGAACAACTACAAGATATAAATCTTTACAGATAGTGAAACAAAGTTTGCTTCTAAGAAAGCTATATCACAACTGTGATTTTTCACTAAGAATATTATAGCACAAAGTGTATGAATAATGAATTTGTGAGCCCAAAATCTTTCACGTTGCTTTTGCTTCTTTTGAATTTGTTCAGTTCTATTCAGAACTTCAATTGTTCAGCCTTTCAGCCTTTCAGTTGAGTAGTGGTTCGGTAGTTGGCTTGCAATTAATGTTCTTCTATATATAGCATGAAGAAACATGACTGTTGCTGCCTTCAAATGGAGATCATTAAATGTTTGTGTGTTTCCTTGCACTATTCCATTTTCCAATGCACTAGCGTAGACACTTGAGTGCATGTAGCCGTCTTTGTATTAAATGAGCAAACGACACTATGTAAGAACCTATCTCCTGAAGCTTGACAAGACTTATTAGCTTTTGCATTCTTTCAGAACTTGGCTCCACGTCTTGAATTCAGAACATGCTTGCATATCTTCTAAACAATGCTTTGCTTGTTAAGTACTTCTGATCAGCGCTTGCTTTCAAATATCTTCTGAACAACACTTGCTTTCAAATATCTTCTGAACAACACTTACTTTCTAAGATCTTCTGAACAACACTTGCTTTCAAAGAACTTCTGAAACATAGCTTACACAGAAACTTGCTAAGCGTTAGAAGATGTAATAAAATAATTATCTTACCAGAGTCAGCATCAGCACTTGAGTTAAAGCAAATGGTTCTTTCATCAAAATAACTTCTTCATTTATTTTCATCTCAGCACATCAAGATGCTTCTGTCAGAACATTATTAGAGACAACATCAACATCAGCACTTGTGCTTAAAACAAATAGTTCTTTCATCAAAGAACTTCTTCATTTATTTTCAGCTCAGCACATCAAGATGCTTCTGTCAGAACATTATCTGAAACAATTAAATACGTTCATCAGAGTATCAAATATATAAAATATAATTTATTGTTATCATCAAAACTCTAAGATATGATCAGAACTAATCTTGTTCTAACACATGGATGGTGACGACCTTCCATACCCTGTCAATACGAACATAGTGAAAAGATACTATGCATAATAAAGACCCGCTAGGTTGATATACCTAGGCAAAAATAAGGGCATCCCGGCGAACCAAAAGGGTTCGGGCAAAAATTAGGGATAAAAAATGAAAAAATATGTACACCCGGCAAGTCGAAAACCCTAAAGGGCGGCTTGGGCAAAAAAGAGTATCTCGGTGGATTGAAAACACGAAAGGGCGGTCCAGGAAAAAATTATGGATTAAAGAGTATCACTATGTCCCATTGGATCACCTTGCGATCAGACCTCAGTAATCAGATATCAAGCTCAAACGGTACCGAATCCAGTCAGCTTCGAACAAGCAGCAAAGTGATGAGATACTCGAAGACTTAGGGGCAATAGCAGAATTGAAACCCAATGGGATCACTACACATAGCTGTTTTCTTTTTGTACACAATTTCTGTAATAATTTCCATTTTTAAGGAGGTGTTCTCTTACTGGAGCGTCAGCCTCCTTGTAAAAAACGCCTGTTATAGGAAAATTTCAAATCAATATAAAGCAACTTTTGAGTATAAAACTCTGTGTTTGTTTTTTCCGTTTTCTGTTTTATTTTGCAAAAAAAAAACATCCAATGTTTTATTCTTGACATATGCATTTGAATATGATTACTGTTCTTGATATCTTTGTGAGAGCTTTCTTCGGTCCGTCTCTTTCGTGCGTATCTGATACCGACCCCGGATATGTATTTTTGATACCTGTTTCATATGTCTGCTACCAATCCCAAACATGTGTTCTTGATATCTTTGTGAGAGCTTTCTTCGGTATGTCTCTTTCGTGCGTATCCGATACCGACCCCGGATATGTATTTTTGATACCTTTTTCATATGTCTTCCACCAACCCCATACATGTGTTCTTTATATCTTTGTAAGAGCTTTCTTCGGTCTGTCTCTTTCGTGCATATCCGATACCGATCCCGGATATGTATTTTTGATACCTGTTTCATATGTCTTCTACTAACCTCAGACATGTGTTCTTGATATCTTTGATGTCTCTTTCGTACGTATCCGCTACTATTGTACCCTAAAATTTTCCCTCCCATCTCATCAACATTTCTCATCACCAAGATCTTGGAAGTCAAGATCAAACTAGGGTTTGCTTTGCTCAAGACACCTCCTTGCACTGTTGACCTAAATTAGGGTTTGAGTTTGCACAGTGATGTTTTGACCTATAATGCCCAAAGTGACTTTCATACTTCATGTTGGACTCACAAGTTTGTCCATACCAAGTTTCAAGCTTTGATTCAAATTTTTGCCCAGTCAATTGGACACTTGACCAAGAAATCAACTGTATTGGGGAAAAAGTCAACTGTGGCCAATTGACAATCAAACCTCATGAAATTTGACCCACATCAACATTATGAACTCATATGAACCATTTTATCAAGTTTGGATCACAATTCCACAAGAAATTTGATCAGATCACCAAAAGGTCAAAATGGTCATTTTTAGGGTTTTGACTTTACAAAGGCAATTTTTGACTGTTTGACCTAGCCAATGGCAAATCAAGCTCATAAATAGACTCAAGGACTAAATGACAATGTCTTGACCCATTCAAAAAGTTTAAAAGATCTCAAATGCATAGGATTGACAGATGAATTTTTCAGTCAACTGATCAAAATTTGACTGTACACTGAAAAGTCAAACTTTGACTTTTTGGTCAAAATCAAGTGCCAAGAGTCATTTTTCACCAAGACATGTCAAATTATGAAACTTGTTCATCAAGAAACCCAAAAATGCAAATTAGGGTTTAAAATGGAAAATTTTCATAACTTAGAAATTTTCTAAGTTATGAAATTTTCTTATTTTTTCCTAACTTTGTCCCATTTTTTCACCAAGATGCAATTGGATTCAAACAAAACTTGCAACATGAAAGTTGTAGTCCATCACAAAGTATACAACTTTGTTTCACAAAGTTTTCTAAAAAGAGGCTTGTATATCAAGTTATGATTTTTGGAACAAGGGTACCTAAAACTTTTAACTTAGAGAAATTTTGCCCTAGTTTAGGCAGGATTTTGACCCATCTTCTTGGCCATTTTTCACATAGTTCCACTTGGAGATTCAAGTTACATTTCAAATATGGATTATAATACATGTTCCAAGCTTTCCAAATTATCCAAGAACTCCTAAAACACTCTTGTGGTTAGGGAGAATCGAATGCTTGAACTTGGCAAAAACTCACTTTGATCCATGGCCAATACATGTTCATACCAAGTTGCAATTCTGATCTAGCTAGCTTGGTTCACAATTATAGGCCTCAAAACCAATTTGTACTCCATAATTTAATACATATCCATTGAGTTAAGGTTTTGTCTTGGTCATTAGGGTATTATACACTAGATTAAGCCTTAAATGGAAAAAGTAACAATGCTATTTTTGCTTAAACTTCACTTTATGTCAAAACAAGATCCTTGAGGCATGGGGCCATATCTCTGAGGCAAGATAAAATCTACCAATTCCAGTAACCAAGGTCAAAGTGTGCAGCATGATATAGTACTTGTACAGGCCTGCATTGAGAGGATACACACTCTTGCTTCAAGAATAAGAAAATTTGCAAAATATAAGCCATCTCACACATCTGATAAAACCAACTTACACAAACATTGCAAACAAGTTTCATACCTCCTAACAAGCCAGAAACACGACCCTTTTGCCTCTCAAAACTCCTAGTGCACAAATTCCCCATTTTCCAGCAAAACAGGGTCAGTTCTGCATTTTGCAAGCCATCTTCAAATTCCATCGTGCGTTTTGCCCAAAGATACTTCAAACACCTTCCAACCAACTCACTTGAACTATTCCAGGCCTCCATTACTAGCTGTAACACCATTAACACACATTGCTATTTTTGTTTCAAAGCTTTGCAGGTTGATTTCTGTGGCACGATTCAAGCCACTTCAAAACAAAGTAAGCATTGGGAAAGCTTCATTGGACCTCAAGCAAGCTCAAAAGAAGCTCAAGCGCCCTTGGAAGTTGCTGCATTGTCCAGCTCGAAGTCAACTGAAACAGGTATTTCATGAACTTCTATCTCTCTATTTAGGAATAGTTAGACTTAGGTTTGTGAATGAAAGATGTTGTACTCATAGCCCTGAAACCATACATATGCTTAGTTTTCATTTATATTAATCGTGCTAGGAGAATTTTGTTCATGAACTTTCTGAAAAAACTAGGTTAAGATTTAGGGCCAGAGAAATTCTCTCTGGTCTTTGAGATTTAGCTTAAGTTTTTTATATGGTTGGATTCATTGTTTGATGCTCTACAAGTTTCATGTTATGAGTTTTGTCAAAAATTCAAAGAATCAGGAGATAGCATTATCCGTACAAGGCGCGTATGTTTCAGTTCAGAGGAAGAAGATGAAGTGAGTTTGGGCTGGGCCTGTACAAGCTTGCTTCTGGCACCCCCCTCTTTTCTTTTTACACCCCCTTGGCCCATTTCTTGTACATTTGTCATTTTTTGCATTTTGTTTTATTTCTGATTTTGATATTTTATTTTCTAACATAAAAAATACTTAAAAAATTATTTTCACAAATTTTTGTATTTATTTGGATTTTATTTTAAATATTACTAGTATAAAAATGTTTAATTGGTTTATATTCTTTTTTATTAAAAATTAAAGAATAAGGTAAAAAATATATTTATTTTTATTTATTACTTTTTTACACACTTAAAAATATTTTCTTGAAATATACACATTTTTTTGTAAATAATTAATTTTTATTTTTTATACTTTTAATATGTTTAATATATATTTACATACATATATACTATTTTATTAAATAATTAGAACAAAAAATACAAAAATAATACAATTTCATTTTTATTAATATTTTAAAATAAAAATATCTTTTTTACAATATATTTTTACTTTTGTACAAATTAATACATTATTGCATATAAATAATAAATAATACTATTTATTTAAAAATTAGGGTTTTTGCCCAAAAAAAAAATAACAAAATAATTAAAATTGACTTTTTTTTTATTATTTATATTTCACATTAAAAAATACTTTTTACATACATAAAATGTTTTTTGTATAATACATTTTATTTAACATTTGTTTGTTGTATTTTATTTAATTATTGTACATTCAAATATTGTCTTATACATTCGATTTGGTTGTAATAATTTAGAATTTAATTTCTCGCAAAATAATCTCCAATTCAAATTTGTACCCCCCTCCCTATATCATGTTGTAATAGTGTAGAATTTAAATTCTCGCACCTTTATGCTTTCAATTATGCCATGATTAGACTCAGGGTTTGTATGTAAAATAAAATCAACAATTAGCTTGACCTAACCAAAAGACAACAATGCATGAAAACAAACACAATGCACAATTGCACCCCTAGAGTTTCAATCCACTTGTTGCCTTCAAAAATGGGCCATGGTTGCATGTCAAGTACTTTGGCAAAACAAAAATAAACAAAAAGATCGTAGTCCCTCGATGACGCTATCTTGGTTTCCTAAACAATATGATCAAATCCCTCAAAAAAATTGCCAAAAATACTTGACACAATTGCTATCATGGTCTATACGATGACCCGTGCCTGTCCCGTTTAACATCATAACGCAAGGTTGTTCACCAAATACAATGGTGAAACAACACTGTTAAAAGGGTTAAAAACATAAGAAAGATCTTTGAGTAAAATAGGGTAGATAACTCTTAGTTACTTGATCAAAGCTTGCAAAAATATCCTTGCTATCTTCAAAACACACTTCACTACACAATTTTAAAATCCTACTTTCAAACATTAAAAACTTTTCAAAGGACAAAAACACCTTTGTATACATTCAAACAAGAATCATTACAAAGGTTGCCACAACGATGGCCTCTTTTCAAAACATCTTTCAAAATCACACACAAAGCACCATTTCAAACAATTGAAATGCAAAGCAAGTGATCTAAACGAGTAACTAAGATCCCATGGATAACCATGGATAGAAAGGGTGCTAATACCTTCCCTTTCTATAATCTACTCCCCGAACCCAAGAAAACATCTCAAAGGTCTTTCCTGTGCTTTTTGACCTTTCCTTAGGATAAAATGAAAAGTCGGTGGCGACTCTTGCTAAACCAAAACATTTGCGAACACAAATGCAAAATCCTAAGTCAGTTCTCCCACTGTATCACAGAACTGGCGACTCTGCTGGGGAGAACTTTAAAAGTGGAGTAACCTTAGGGCTTAGATCACCCTTTGCATGATTATTGTTTGCTTTGATTGCTTTACCTTTTGGTTCTCTTGTTTAGGCTTGAAATCCTCCACCCGGATTTGGGAAACATTCATAGGTAAATAACATTACATTGTGAAAACTGTGCGGGGTATACTGACACGGTTGAAGCAATAACTATATTAGTGCGACATATTTGTGAGTACCGGTAGCCTTTGAGTCAATCAAAGAGAATACGGGGCCGCTGAGTGATGTCATGAAGCACTAATGAACTCTTAGAACCTTACTTGACCATCTTGGCCTTTTATTAGGGGTAGTGAGATGACCAGCTTTGGTGCAGTCCGAAGTTGGTAGATACTCGATACTACACTCATTGAGGGTTATTTTCTTGGAATATTTTGGTCGCTAGTTAAGTGGCTAAACCAAAACAATGAACATAGAAAACAACCCCGTGATATTGAGCTCCTTAGAACCCGGTTACTATTTATAGGACAGGTTTTGAGCCAACTAAACTCAAGAGGGTACTTACCTATGAAACCTCATACAAGCCTGAAACTAGGGTTTTGTGTGACTTGCTTGTACATGTGCTTGTGCATACATCATGAACATCATCAAGTATCATATGCATCCACTAACCATTTCAAGGGTTTGGATCTTCATCTTTGTTTTTGTTTTGTAGGTCATGGAATCTCTTCGCAGGAAAACAATTCAAGTCAACCTTGTGAGAATCCCTCCTCAACTCAAAGAGCTTACTTCTAGGATCCCAGAGAATTCTCTCTTCAGTGAAAGACATGGTAGACTCCTCAACTTGGTCAACATCAACATTGAAGAAGACATGGTGAAAGTTCTCTTCCAGTTTTTTGACCCCCTACACCACTGTTTCACATTCCCTGATTACCAATTGGTGCCCACTTTGGAGAAATTTTCTCAACTCCTGAGAATTCCTATTCTTCATCAACTAACCTACAATGGTACGGAAAAAGAACCAAAGCTTGAAGATGTTGCTCAAGCATTACACTTGCAACCATCTGACATCAAGGGGCATTGGGAAACCAGAAGTGGTGTCAAGGGCTTCTTGGAAAAGTTTCTGTTTGAGAAGGCACAAGACTTTTGGAATTCTCTTGATCTACAAGCCTTTGAAGAGATTGTGGCACTCCTCATCTATGGTTTGGTCTTGTTCCCAAACCCTGACCAACTTATAGATGTGAATGCTGTCAAGATTTTCATATCCAGGAATCCTATACCTACATTTCTTGGGGATATCCTACACTCATTTTACACGCGAACAATGAGGAAAAGAGGTGTTCTCATGTGTTGTACTCCTCTCCTAGCAAGGTGGTTTATTTCTCACCTTCCACAATCAGTTCTGAAGAATGAGTAGGGCTTAAGATGGTCACAACGATTGATGACCCTCACACATTCTGATGTACATTGGTGTTCTCGGTCCAGAGAAAATGTTATCATCATTGATCATTGTGGGGAATTCCCTAATGTCCCACTACTTGGCATTAGGGGAGGCATTACCTACAACCCCTGTTTAGCTCTAAGACAGTTTGGATATGCTCGGAGGGATGTCCCTCATGACATGCTGATTCCTGACCTAGTTTTTGACTTCGACAACGATGCTCAAGGACTTCTACAAAGGTTCATCAGAGCTTGGAGGATGCCCAATAAGGTGGATAGTAAGACATTGGGGCACAAAAATTCCATCCCCCTTGAGCCTTATCTCAAGTGGGTACGAACACGCTCCCAGAATCTTATGATGCCATACCCTCACATTCTCCCCGTGATCAAAGAGCCTGTTATAGAAGGAGAGGTTCCATACACCATCCTACATCCTGACATGCCAACATCATGGGAAGAAATGCAAAAGAGTTGGATCCAACTCAAGGAAGAACGGAATACTTTTGAAGCCAGCTTCTATGCCAGTGAGAAGAAGGTTTTGGAGCTTACCCGCCGACTTCATGAGGAGGAAACTCTCAACACTCACATCGCACCAAAGAGGATGCGCAACGTCTTTTTACATTAAGAATTTTGTAATATTTTGCCCATGGGGCACTTATGTACTAACAATTTCTTCTTAATATGACGTGCGTTCTTTTTGTTTGCAACAAATTTGAATTTCTGAATCCTTGAATGCATTACATGAATAACATACCATTCATCATATGCATAAACAGGTCTTCACACCAGGTTTCTTTATCTTTCTGCTATTTATTTCAGCAAGATGGATTTGGAGCAGATGGTAAAGGATCTGCAGGCACAAAATTCACAATTCCAGCAACTCCTCATGACCTTGGCAAAGGGTCAAGAGGACCTCAAAGTTTTGTTGGAGAAGAATAAAGAGAAAAAGAAAAAGAGACCTGGAGTAGCCACTTTAGGAAGGAGATTTGAGCATCAAGCTAGGAGAGTTCTCAAGTTCCCCTCAACGTCTGACGAAGGGGCCGGTAAAGGGAAAGGGGCTGTTGTACCTTCTGAATATGAGGTTGAAGAGGAGGAAGAGGAAGAAGACGAAGACTACTTTGAACAACAGTATCCACCAGCGGATGATAAATATAAGAATCTTGAGGATAGATTGGCAGCTATGGAGTTGCAGAGGGTGCCCGGTTTGGACTTTGAAGAACTAGGGCTGGTAGCTGGGATTGTTATCCCTCCCAAGTTCAAGGTGCCAACATTTGCCAAGTATGACGGTCTATCATGCCCAAAGATGCACCTGAGATCGTATGTCAGAAAAATCCAACCCCACTCATCCGATAAAGACCTCTGGGTACACTTTTTCCAAGACAGCTTGTCAGGAACGCAATTGGACTGGTTCTATCATCTCGAGAGATCAGAGGTTCACAATTGGGAAGACTTGGAAGCTGCTTTTTATCGTCAGTATCAATACAATGCTGATTTGGCGCCCACTCGTACTCAGTTACAGAGTATGGGAATAACTTCCAATGAAGGGTTTAAAGAGTACGCACAGAAGTTGCGTGATCTGGCTGGAAGGGTGCAGCCGCCGTTGTCAGATAGGGAGTTAGTTGATATGTTTATGGGGACCCTGTCGGGCCCCTTCTTCAACCATCTAATTGGGAGTTCTTCCACGGGATTTACTGAACTAATCTTGACCGGCGAAAGGGTTGAGGCCGATATTAAAAGTGGAAAGATTCAAAAGGATGCTTCTGCATCCATGGCTGTCAAGAAACCCTTCCCATCCAAGAAGGAAGCATCTGCTGTGTATTCTCAGAAGGGCCAGGGAAGAACTGAGCGTCGGCCGACTGTAGGGGCTGTGATGATTCAAAACTTGTCAAATGATCAACCTCATAACAATCAGTCGAGACCTAATCAACAACGGGTGGAAAGGCCACAACGGCAGTTCACTCGGATCAACATGACGCCCGCTCAGGTACTTCCCCATTTGTTGAAGCTGAATCTGACCAGTTTGAAGGAAGCGCCAAAGAACCCTAACACTTCCTCTCCATACTACCACTCAAATGCCAAGTGTGCTTACCATTCCGACAGTGCTGGGCACGATACCAATAATTGTTGGGTGCTTAAGAACAAAATCCAGGATCTGATTGATGCTAAGGAAGTAGAATTTGATGCTCCTGAGAAGCCCAATGTTATATCTGCTCTGATGCCCAAGCACGGCCACAATATTCATGCTGTTATGGAGGACATTCATGTTACTGATGTTGTTGACCTGTTGACACCGTTACGTGTGATTAAAGAAAATTTGTTGAGAGCCGGGATCTTTCCTGGTTGTGGTAAAGACTGCGATTTTTGTTTAAACATACGAGGTGATTGCCCAATGTTGAAGTCAAATGTCCAACGCCTGATGGATACCCAAGAGATACTTTTCCAGAAAACCCTTGTTGATACCTTCAATCCTGTTACTCCTGATACTTTTGCTACTTCAACCAACAATATTGCAATCATAACCATTTCCGACAATCCTCCAAAGGCTTGCAAAAGGCCTGTCAGGATTACACCCAACTCTGAATGTGTACCTTTAAAGATCACCATGTCGGGACTTGTCCCGTACCAATCAAGCAAAACGATACCATGGAACTATGGGGGAGAAATCTTCTACCATGGTGTCAAACAAATTGAGACAGTCCAAGAGATTTCTGAAGAAGAAAACCCTGATATAGGGAACATTGCGGGTACAAGCAAGATAACCCGCAGTGGCCGGATCTTTTCTCCGGAGATTGCTCCCCCTCGAGCAGTTTTCGGACCCTTGAAAGCTTTTGTACCTGTTGGACCATCTGTGCAAGGCCCAGTGATTGAAGAATTGGATACTCCTGAAGTAAGACCATATGCTGATACTACCGACAAAGGTAAGGGGATACTAGAAGTGCCTGTCAGGATGAAGGCTCATGTTGTGGTTATCCCCGAAACCACTCAGAAAGAAATGGATGAAATCTTGAAAATAATCAGAAAAAGTGACTACGACGTTGTGGAGCAGTTAGGGCAGACCCCTTCTAAAATTTCAATGTTAGCTTTCCTGCTCTGTTCTGAGGCCCATGCTAAGGCCCTGATCAAATTCTTGAAGGCGAAACATGTACCCCAAGAGACTTCGGCTGACCAGTTTCAGGAATGTGTGGCCAGTCTTACTGCTGATAATGGCCTGGGCTTTTCCGATGTTGATTTGACTCCCAAAGGAAGAAAACACAACGACGCGCTACATGTCTCAGTTGAATGCAGGGGAATCACCCTCTCCCATGTCTTAGTTGATACCGGTTCTTCCTTGAATGTGCTGCCAAAGAAAGCCTTGGACCGTTTGGACTGTGAAGGACTGACTCTCAAACCTAGTAACATCGTTGTTAGGGCTTTTGATGGTTCCAAAATAATGGTTCATAGAGAGGTTGATATTCCTATCAAAGTAGGCACATAAGTTTTCAACTCCACCTTCTACGTGATGGACATCCGTCCGTCATATTCGTGTTTGTTAGGAAGATCGTGGATCCATTATGCCAGGGCAGTTACCTCATCTTTGCACCAAATGCTGAAATATCATGTTAAGGGTAAGATTATAACAGTGCACGGCGAGGAAGAATACATGATAAGTCATCTCAATTCCTTCCGCTATGTGGAGTTGGATGGCGAGTTCATCGAAACGCCTTTCCAGCATTTTGAGGAAGTTTCTCCCGAGATAGCAGTTGAGAAGACAATGGTTAAGGTTCCTATCATTTCCAAGCATATATCTAGGATGGCATCTCTCAAGGACGCAGAGGCGGTAATCAAAGAAGGGAAGAGTACAGTATGGGGACAATTGCCTGACTTTCCCCATAAGACAGACAAGTTTGGGTTAGGGTTTACTGCTGCAGGACAAAAGGCTATGCGTCGCTCCAAGGTTGGAGGACCACCCGTCAAGATCTCACACCATGGAATCAATGCTGTAGAAGATGAAGATGAAGAGAGCCACTTTGAAGATTGGATCTTTCCGACCGTCGAAGGGGGTTTGAGCAACTGGGAAGCAAAGGATTTTGTTCCCATCACCTTTATCAACCAGTAATTTTATCTTTTGAACAATTTCCCATTTTATGGTATGTAATAACTAAAACAATTCGCGCACTATTTTCATCTCATGCCTTGCCCGGGGCATGTAGGTCCATTTTTAAGGGCTTGATTTTCTTCATAATCATATGCCATGTTTTAATGAATCATTGGACGTTTTCCATCTATAAACTGTTGTGTTCATTTTCTTTCCTTTTGCATTTTTATTTGTTTAAGGATGGCTATCCCTTACAAACACCCACACTCACAAATGCAGATACCCATCCACTCCGGATTCCATGGGTGACTATTTTGCTTTAGCCTTCAATAACTCTGAAGATTTGGTCAATCATGCTGAGTACGAAGTTGATGAAAACTGTGAAGTACCGGGAGAGTTAGCTAGACTTCTACAACAAGAAGAGAGGGCCATTCTGCCTCATGAAGAGTTGCTAGAAACCATCAACTTGGGGACAGAGGAAGACAGGAAGGAAGTAAAAGTGGGTGCCAACCTAGAACCAAGTGTCAAAGAGCGCTTAGTGCAATTGTTGAACGAATATGTTGAAATCTTCACCTGGTCTTATGAAGACACACCAGTGTTAGACACAGATATCGTGGTCCACCGTCTCCCTACAAGAGAAGATTGTCCACCGATCAAGCAAAAGGTTCGCCGAATGAGGCCTGACATATCTGAGAAGATTAAGGCTGAAGTAATGAAGCAATTCAACGCTGGATTTCTGGCTGTTACCTCTTATCCACAATGGGTTGCTAACATCGTGCCCGTGCCTAAGAAGGACGGCAAAGTCAGAATGTGCGTGGACTATCGGGACTTGAACAGGGCTAGCCCCAAGGATGATTTTCCACTGCCACATATCGACATCTTGGTTGACAATACAGCTCAACACAAGGTTTTTTCCTTCATGGACGAATTCTCGGGATACAACCAGATCAAAATGGCCCCCGAGGACATGGAGAAAACTACTTTTGTCACGCAATGGGGTACCTTCTGCTACAAAGTGATGCCATTCGGACTGAAGAATGTAGGGGAAACCTATCAACGCGCCATGGTAGCTTTGTTTCATGATATGATACATCATGAGATCGAAGTTTACGTAGACGACATGATAACTCGATCACAGACAGAAGAAGAACACCTTGGTCATTTGCAAAAGTTGTTTTCCAGGTTGAAGGAGTATAAGCTCAGACTGAACCCAGGCAAGTGCACTTTTGGGGTTAGGTCTGGTAAACTTTTAGGATTTATTGTCAGCAACAAAGGCATTGAGGTTGATCCAGCTAAAGTAAAGGCTATACAAGAAATGCCTGCCCCCCATACTGAAAAGGAGGTTAGAGGATTCTTGGGACGCTTGAACTATATTGCGAGGTTCATCTCTCACCTGACATCTACCTATGAGCCAATATTCAAGTTGTTGAAGAAAGATTAGGTGGTTGAATGGAACAATGATTGTCAAGTTGCTTTTGATAAGATCAAGGAGTATTTACTAGATCCTCCTATTTTGATGCCACCCGTCGAAGGAAGGTCGTTAATCATGTATCTGACTGTTTTGGATAACTCAATGGGGTGCGTACTGGGCCAACATGACGAGTCTGGCCGAAAAGAGCATGCCATTTATTACCTTAGAAAAAAGTTTACCGACTGTGAGACTCGCTACTCACTGCTCGAGAAAACTTGTTGCGCTTTGGTATGGGCTGCTCGCCGGTTAAGGCAGTATATGTTGACTCACACCACTTTGCTGATTTCCAAAATGGACCCGATCAAGTAAATCTTCGAGAAGCCTGTTTTATCTGGAAGAATCGCTAGATGGAAAATGATCCTGACTGAGTATGATATCCAGTATACTACCCAAAAATCTATAAAGGGGAGTGTACTAGCTGACCATCTAGCTCATCAAGCCGTAGAAGATTACAAATCTATGAGATTCGACTTCCCTGATGAGGACATCATGACATTGGACAACATTGAAGGTAACAGACCATATGACGGACTTGAACAAGGATCCCGATGGACCTTGTACTTTGATGGTGCTTCAAATGCACTTGGCAACGGTATCGGTGTGATACTCATTTCTCCGGAAGGTTGCCATACATCCTTCACTGCCCAACTTTGCTTCAGCTGTACCAATAACATGGTTGAATATGAAGCTTGCATCTTTGGTCTCAAGGCTGCTATAGACTTGGGAATCAAATCTTTGGTCATATTTGGGGACTCGACTTTGGTTATCAGTCAAGTCAAAGGAGAGTGGGACACCAAGCATCCTAATCTTATCCCATACAAAGAACATGTCCTGACGTTGTTGCCTCATTTCGAGCAGATTACCTTCGAACATTTTCCGCGAGAAGAAAATCAGCTAGCAGATGCTTTGGCTACAATGTCTTCCATGTTTAAACTCAACTGGGATAACGAGGCTCCCCAAATTACTATCGAGCGAATGGATGAAACTGTGCACTGTCATGAGATTAATACCGAAGAAGTAGTGGAACAACCCTGGTTTCATGAAATCAAAAGGTATCTCCAGACTAGAGAATACCCTGAAGGAGCTTCCGTCAATAACAAAAATTTCTTAAGGAAATTTGCTGCCAAGTTCTTCCTAAGGAATGGCATCCTTTATAAGCGCAGCCATGATTGTGTCATACTTCGTTGTATGGACAAATCTGAAGCAGGGTTGATCATGACTGAGATACACAGTGGCACATTTGGCACCCACTTGAGCGGACATACGATGGCTAAGAAGATTCTAAGGGCAGGCTACTACTGGTCTACTATGGAAGCTGATTGTCATCAACATTCCCGCACCTGCCACAAATGCCAAGTCTACACCGACAAGGTACATATTCCTCCTGTTCCTCTCAACGTTCTGACAGCTCCTTGGCCATTCGCAATGTGGGGCATTGACATGATTGGAGAGATCAAGCCTATGACGTCCAATGGACATCGTTTCATCCTGGTGGCTATTGACTATTTTACCAAGTGGGTCGAGGCAGCTTCCTATGCCTCAGTTACAAAGAATGTGGTTGCCCGCTTTATCAAGCAGAACCTCATATGCCGGTATGGTGTCCCCGACAGGATCATCACGGACAACGGTATGAATTTGAACAACACCATGATCACCGCTCTATGCGAACAGTTCAAGATTTATCATCACAATTCATCTCCCTATCGGCTGAAGATGAACGGTGTTGTTGAAGCCGCGAACAAAAATATCAAGAAGATCATTCAAAAGATGACAGTCACCTACAAGGACTGGCATGAGATGTTACCGTTTGCTCTGCATGGATATCGTACCACGACACGTACTTCAACAGGGGCAACCCCATTTTCTTTGGTGTATGGCATGGAAGCTGTTTTACCTATGGAAGTTCATATTCCTTCCTTAAGGATTATGAAGGACGCTGGTTTGAGTGAAGACGATTGGATTCAGACCCGGCTTGATCAACTTAATTTGATCGACGGGAAGCGACTTACTGCTGTTTGTCATGGTCAGATGTATCAAAAACGCATGATCAAGGCTTTCAACAAGAAAGTCTGACGTCAAGTATATCAAGTCGGAGATCTTGTAATCAAGTGGATCATCTTACCGCAAAGTGATCCCAGGGGCAAGTGGACTCCTACCTACGAAGGACCATTTGTGATCAAGAGCATCTTTTCTGGTGGGGCAATGATTCTGACCACCATGGACGGCATCGATTTACCGCACCCTGCGAATGCAGACATAGTCAAAAGATACTACGCATAAAACGACCTGGCAAGTTGAAAACCCGAAAGGGCGACTTGGGCAAAAATGGGAATCCTGGTGAATCGAAAACCCGAAAGGGCGGTTCAGGCAAAAATTAGGGATAAAACAAAAAAATTTGTACACCCGGGAAGTTGAAAACCCGAAAGGGCGACTTGGGCAAAAAAGGGTTTCCCGGTGGATCGAAAACCCGAAAGGGCGGTCCAGGCAAAAGTTAGGGAATTAAAGCGTATGATTATGTCTCGTTGGATCACTTTAAGAAAAATCTCTTCACTAACAAGCTTCGAGCTTCTGATCAATCCAGTCATCGGCGGACGAAGCAGCGAATGGACAAGATATTCAGAGTTGTGAAGGCTATAGCAGAATGGGAACCCCATGGAATTGATACACATAACCACATTTCTTTTGTATAAAATTTTTCAATTTTTACGACAATATTCTCTTACTAGGATGTCTGTCTCCTTTGTACAAAAATACTCACAAAAGTTAATACAAAAATACTTCAAAGTGTAGAAATTCGCTCGCCTTTCTTTTCTTTTTTACACTTATGTTTTATTTGAAAACGTCCAATGTTTTGTTAAATAGGCATATGCATTTGAATATAATCACTGCTTACAAATAAAACAAATTTGAAAAAGGATAATTACTGATAGGTTGAAGGTGTAGGAAGATATCTTGGCGCCATGTCAGAAGAAATCCCCTACGATACATCATTCAGATCCTCAACAAAGCTAAAATTTGGAGTATATTTCCCCAGCGGAGTTAAGCTTCAAGATCCTCAACAGAACCAGTGCTTTCTAAAACTTGATTCCCCATCTGAGTTAAGTTTCAAAATTCCCATCAGAGTTAAAGCTTCAAGATCCCCAGTAGAGCCTGAAAACCCTGAAAACCCAATCCCCAGTGGAGCCAGAATAGTCTAAACTTCTCCCCACAGAGTTATTTCCCAGCAGATTGAAGATTCTCGGTCTCATTTCTCCACCAGAAGTCTCCCAGGTTTTAACTCCCCACTAGAGATTTTTAGAGTTTTCCTTATTTCCCAAGACAGTCATGAAGGATTCTCATTCCCCGCAGAATTTGTCAAAGATCTTGTTAATCCCCACAAGTCACCAAGGATTTTCAATCCTCAGCAGTGGTCTCAGAATTTCTCATTCTCAACATTCAGAATTCTTTAATCCCCAAGCAGTCAACAAGGATTTCTCATCTTCAACAATCAAAGATTTTTGAATCCTCAGCATCGGTCAAGGATTTATTTTCCCCAGCAGCAGTCAAAGATTTCATTATCTCCAGATATCCAGAATTTATCTTCCTCAACAAGACAACTACTCAGCTTACATGCATAACCATTACATTCATATATCACAAACATGGATTACAGTTCATTGCATCATACATATCATGCAAACATAACATCGTGTTTTAGCTAACGTTTTACCCTTTTCAGGATAAGATTAAAAGGCTATCATTAACAATTATTCAGATACAGTATGGATACACCCCAGACACGACGGTCATCCTATTACTCATTCAGAACTTCAAGTCAAAATACAGTATGGATACACCCCAGACACGGTGGTTATTCTACTACTCATTCAGACTTCAGCAATCAGATACAGACTAGATACGCTCCAAACACGGCAGCCATTCTATCTCTCATTCAGATTCAACTATCAACTACAAGTTCAGATACGCTCCAAACACGGATGTCGTTCTGGCCTTTACGCCAGCAGTTTGATTCCCCCAGTGCAGTCGCCACGGAAGTCATTCTGTCACTTATTCAGATCCCAGTTACAGTACGGATACACTCCAGACACGGAAGTCATTCCACTACTCATACAGATCTCAACTTCAGATACAGTCCAGATACGCTCCAGACACGGTTGCCATTCTGTCACTCATTCAGAGTTTATCCTCAGCACACAGTTGCTCCATACACAGATGTTTCTCTGTTACCCAGATACAATACAGATACACTCCAGACACGACAGTCATTCTGGTATTCATTCAACGTTCAAATACAGTTACAACTCAGATACGCGCCAGACACGGACGCCATTCTTTTGCTCATATAGACTCAATCTCCAGATACAGTTCAAACGCATTCCAAACACGGATACCATTTCGATGCTCATTCTTCTGACCTACGACATTACAATTCAACAAAGATTCTTGGATGGCATCTTTAAGCCCATCTCCAGTAAGATTCTACCATCTCCAAATGGCATCTTTAAGCCCATTCCCGCATCTATGTTTTGACGAGTGCAAATTTACGGGCACTCTAGTGTCCAATCCTCTTTTACCTTCGAGTCGCGAAAGGCAAACTTGCCAATCTAACTCTTCAGGTTCAAGAAGATTGAACAGGGGCAACTGTTGTACCCCAAAATTTTCCCTCCTGTCTCATCAAAATTTCTCATCACCAAGATCTTGGAAGTCAAAATCAAACTAGGGTTTGCTTTGCTCAAGACACCTCCTTGCATTGTTGACCTAAATTAGGGTTTGAGTTTGCACAGTGATGTTTTGACCTACAATGCCCAAAGTGACTTTCATACTTCATGTTGGACTCACAAGTTTGTCCATACCAAGTTTCAAGCTTTGATTCAAATTTTTGCCCAGTCAATTGGACAGTTGACCTAGAAATCAGTTGTATTGGGGAAAAAGTCAACTGTGGCCAATTGACAGTCTAACCTCGTGAAATTTGACCCACATCAACATTATGAACTCATATGAACCATTTGATCAAGTTTGGATCATAATTCCACAAGAAATTTGATCAGATCACCAAAAGGGCAAAATGGTCATTTTTAGGGTTTTGATTGTACAAAGGCAATTTTTGATTGTTTGACCTAGCCAATGGCAAATCAAGCTCATACATGGACTCAAGGACTCAATGAAATTGTCTTGACCCATTCAACAAGTTCAAAAGATCTCAAATGCATAGGATTGACAGACGAATTTTTCAGTCAACTGATCAAAATTTGATTGTACACTGAAAAGTCAAACTTTGACTTTTTGGTCAAAATCAAGTGCCGAGAGTCATTTTTCACCAAGACAAATTATGAAACGTTTTCATCAAGAAACCCAAAAATGCAAATTAGGGTTTAAAATGGAAAATTTTAATAACTTAGAAATTTTCTAAGTTATGAAATTTTCTTATTTTTTCCTAACTTTGTCCCATTTTTTCACCAAGATGAAATTGGATTCAAACAAAACTTGCAACATGAAAGTTGTAGTCCATCACAAAGTATACAACTTTTATTCAAAAAGTTTTCTCAAAAGAGGCTTGTATCGCAAGTTATAATTTTTGGAACAAGGGTACCTAAAACTTTTAACTTAGAGAAATTTTGCCCTAGTTTAGGCAGGATTTTGACCCATCTTCTTGGCCATTTTTTACATAGTTACACTTGGAGTTTCAAGTTACATTTAAAAGATGGATTATAGTACATGTTACAATCTTTCCAAATTGTCCAAGAACTTCTCAAACACTCTTGTGGTTAGGGAGAATCGAATGCTTGAACTTGGCAAAAACTCACTTTGATCCATGGCCAATACATGTTCATACCAAGTTGCAATTCTGATCTAGCTAGCTTGGTTCACAATTACAGGCCTCAAAACCAGTTTGTACTCCATAATTTAATTCATATCCATTGAGGTTTTGTCTTGGTCATTAGGGTATTATACACTAGATTAAGCCTTAAATGGAAAAAGTAACAATTCCATTTTTGCTTAAACTTCACTTTATGTCAAAACAAGATCCTTGAGGCATGGGGCCATATCTCTGAGGCAAGATCAAATCTACCAATTCCAGTAACCAATGGCAAAGTGTGCAGCATGATATAGGACTTGTACAGGCCTGCATTGAGAGGATACACACTCTTGCTTCAAGAATAAGAAAATTTGCAAAATACAAGCCATCTCACACATCTGATAAAACCAACTTACACAAACATTGCAAACAAGTTTCATACCTCCTAACAAGCCAGAAACACGACCCCTTTGCCTCTCAAAACTCCTAGTGCACAAATTCCCCATTTTCCTGCAAAACAGGGCCAGTTCTGCATTTTGCAAGCCATCTTCAAATTCCATCGTGCGTTTTGCCCAAAGATACTTCAAACACCTTCCAACCAACTCACTTGAACTATTCCAGGCCTCCATTGCTAGCTGTAACACCATTAACATACATTGTCATTTTTGTTTCAAAGCTTTGCAGGTTGAGTTCTGTGGCACGATTCAAGCCACTTCAAAACAAAGTAAGCATTGGGAAAGCTTCATTGGACCTCAAGCAAGCTCAAAAGAAGCTCAAGCGCCCTTGGAAGTTGCTGCATTGTCCAGCTCGAAGTCAACTGAAACAGGTATTTCATGAACTTCTATCTCTCTATTTAGGAATAGTTATACTTAGGTTTGTGAATGAAAAATGTTGTACTCATAGCCCTGAAACCATACATATGCTTAGTTTTCATTTATATTAATCGTGCTAGGAGAATTTTGTTCATGAACTTTCTGAAAAAACTAGGTTAAGATTTAGGGCTAGAGAAATTCTCTCTGGTCTTTGAGATTTAGCTTAAGTTTTTTATATGGTTGGATTCGTTATTTGATGCTCTACAAGTTTCATGTTATGAGTTTTGTCAAAAAGTCAAAGAATTAGGAGATAGCATTATTTGTACAAGGCGCGCGTGTTTCAGTTCAGAGGAATAAGATGAAATGAGTTTAGGTTGGGCCTGTACAGGCTTGCTTCTGGCACCCCCCCCCCCCCCCCCCCTCTTTTCTTTTTACACCCCCCTGGCCCATTTCTTGTACATTTGTCATTTTTTGCATTTTGTTTTATTTCTGATTTTGATATTTTATTTTCTAACATAAAAAATACTTAAAAAATTATTTTCACAAATTTTTGTATTTATTTGGATTTTATTTTAAATACTACTAGTATAAAAATGTTTAATTGGTTTATATTCTTTTTTATTAAAAATTAAAGAATAAGGTAAAAAATATATTTATTTTTATTTATTACTTTTTTACACACTTAAAAACATTTTCTTGAAATATACACATTTTTTTGTAAATAATTAATTTTTATTTTTTATACTTTTAATATGTTTAATATATATTTACATACATATATACTATTTTATTAAATAATTAGAACAAAAAATACAAAAATAATACATTTTCATTTTTATTAATATTTTACACTAAAAATATATTTTTTACAATATATTTTTATTTTTGTACAAATTAATACATTATTGCATATAAATAATAAATAATACTATTTATTTAAAAATTAGGGTTTTTGCCCAAAAAAAACAACAAAATAATTAAAATTGACTTTTTTATTATTATTTACATTTCACATTAAAAAATACCTTTTACATACATAAAAAACTTTTTGTATAATACATTTTATTTAACATTTGTTTGTTATATTTTATTTAATTATTGTACATTCAAATATTGTCTTATACATTCGATTTGGTTGTAATAATTTAGAATTTAATTTCTCGCAAAATAATCCTCAATTCAAATTTGTACCCCCCTCCCTATATCATGTTGTAATAGTGTAGAATTTAAATTCTCGCACCTTTATGCTTTCAATTATGCCATGATTAAACTTAGGGTTTGTATGTAAAATAAAATCAACAATTAGCTTGACCTAACCAAAAGACAACAATGCATGAAAACAAACACAATGCATACTTGCACCCCTAGGGTTTCAATCCACTTGTTGCCTTCAAAAATGGGCCATGGTTGCATGTCAAGTACTTTGGCAAAACAAAAACAAACAAAAAGATCATAGTCCCTCGATGATGCTATCTTGGTTGCCTAAACAATATGATCAAGTCCCTCAAGAAAATTTCCAAAAATACTTGACACAATTGCTATCATGGTCTATACGATGACCCGCGCCTGCCCCGTTTAACATCCTAACGCAAGGTTGTTCACCAAATACAATGGTGAAACAACACTGTTAAAAGGGTTAAAAACATAAGAAAGATCTTTGAGTAAAATAGGGTAGATAACTCTTAGTTACTTGATCAAAGCTTGCAAAAATATCCTTGCTATCTTCAAAACACACTTCACTACACAATTTCAAAACCCTACTTTCAAACATTAAAAACTTTTCAAAGGACAAAAACACCTTTTTATACATTCAAACAAGAATCATTACAAAGGTTGCCACAATGATGGCCTCTTTTCAAAACATCTTTCAAAATCACACACAAAGCACCATTTCAAACAATTGAAAAGTAAAGCAAGTGATCTAAACGAGTAACTAAGAGCCCATGGATAACCATGGATAGAAAGGATGCTAATACCTTCCCTTTCTATAATCTACTCCCCGAACCCAAGAAAACATCTCAAAGGTCTTTCCTGTGCTTTTTGACCTTTCCTTAGGATAAAATAAAAAGTCGGTGGCGACTCTTACTAAACCAGAAATTTGCGAACACAAACGCAAAATCCCAAGTCAGTTCTCCCACCGTATCACAGCTACCAACCCCGAATATGTATCTTTGATGTCTCTTTCGTGCGTATCCGATACCAACCACGGATATGTATTTTTGATACCTTTTTCATATGTCTGCTACCAACCCCATACATGTGTTCTTGATATCTTTGATGTCTCTTTCGTGCGTATCCGCTACCGACCCCGGATATGTATCTTTGACATCTCTTTCGTACGTGTCTGCTACCAACCCCAGATATGTATTTTCAATACCTTTTTCATATGTCTGCTACCGACCTCAGACATGTGTTCTTGATATCTTTGATGTCTCTTTCGTACGTGTCCTCTACCAACCCCAGATATGTATCTTTGATGTCTCTTTCGTACGTGTCCGCTACCAACCCCGGATATGTATCTTTGATACCTTTTTCGTATGTCTGCTACTGACTTCAAGCATATATCTTTTGATATCTTTCTTGCAGGTGTTTGTTACTAATTCCCAACATATGTTCCTTGATAACCAAGTTCTTCTTCTGTATGTCTAACCCTGGTTAAACATACATTTATCCCAGATAACCCCTTTAACCCAAAAAAAAAAACTAAAAGAAAAAATAGAAAATACAGAAAACCAAAAAATATGATGATACCTGACTGGCTTCGGAGCGCAAATTTTCGGGTTCTTTTAGTATTTAATCTTCTTCCACCTTGAAAGTTCGAAAGGCTGACGCCAATCTCACCTTCAGGTTGAAGGCGGTTAAATAGGGGCAGCTTTTGCACCCCAAAATTTTCCCTCCTAATTGCACTTTTATTCTAGCTTAGACTTTGCATTCATCTGCATCATTCCAATGGGTCATGTGAATAGCACGCATTTTCATAAAATAGAGCGCCTGAAGTTCAAGAGTTCAGTGGGAGTGCAAGCTAGAGTTTTTTATAATTGACTAAGGAGTATATGTTCAATAAAGCCTGATTCTTCTGGTTATCCTTCAAGAGTGAAATGTGGAATTAGGGTTGTAACTTATGCTTATTAAGGGTTCCGTTCTCTTCAAGTTAAGGGGGTCATTACTCATTCAGATACATTCAAGACAAGAGTCTGAGTTTTTCTCCACCAAGTTTGTGCTTGTCAGCATTTCATCAACCGAGGTTCATTAGGTTTCTTAAGTCATGGCCATCTTGGTCATATTTCTTTCTGTATTCCCGTGTTCATTTCCAAGTTATTCTACGAGGTCATCTAAGGGATACTAAATCAGGCATTCATTATCTCCCTGTGCTCAACGTCATCCTTTGATTAGGGTTTATTTCTCTAAATCATGTACCATTCAAGAGAGGTTTCTCTACGAAGTTGTGATTAACATGCAAGGCTATCATCAGGGGATATCGTCCATGAATAACAAGGATTTCAATTGATATATCTTTGGCAAATAAGAAGGAAATCATTGCTTGAATCTCTAGTCATGTGGGCAACAACTCTATTCCAGAGAAGAAGATTCAGTTGGACCTTCTTCACAAATTAAGGTTTGTATGCCTTATAATGCAAAGCTCTTCATCTAGTCGATTGGCTTACTTGAAGTACAATCTATTTTCTTCACATTTCATTTCAATGCATTGAGATCAAAATCTAAAAAGCTTTGTATGGAAGATTGGGGTTTTGAATTAAAGACATGCAAACGTTTAAGCATGGATTGATTTAAGTTGGTTTAAAGAAACCTATATTCGTTCATTTGAAGGTATTCAAGCAGGGGAGTTCATCTAAATTGATAGAATGCGAGACATTGGGATTTCACAAATACAAGGTCAATAAAGGACTTGGGATATCAAATTCAAAAAGAAAGGAAGACACTTCTTTCTCGGAAACTCAAAATCAAATGAAGAGAAAGTAGTTTGCACCCTTGATAATTTGTCATTTGGGTTCAAGAGGTCCCAAAGTTACATTTGTATGCAAGATCATACTGCATTACATTGGTTTCAAGAGAAATTATAAGCGTAAAGCCATTTATAGTTCACACTATAATATTCAAGTTTCATTCACCATTTCAAAACCTCTTCATTCCACATTCAACAAAAATTCCGACAAGTTCATTCATTACAAGTTCACCATAAGTCATTTCAATTTCAAATTATATACAATTAAATTCAAAACACCATTACAAAACCATAGAAAAACTACACTAAAAAATATATTACATGAAAAATTATCAAAAAAACTTAAACCCAATCTGCAATCTTTCTTAATAAAAATTCTATTTTCCAATCACCATGCCAAATGCTTGACTATCCTTTGAATTATGTGATTCACCACCATGCTATGCCGAAGTTCTTCATCTTCATGTATTCATCAATATTCATGCCCCAAATGAACCGATCTACTATATTCTTCAAACTACCCTGCTGCCCTATTTTAGACTCAACCAAACCTGCACATAAGATCAATCCAACAAAAATCCAGTCAGCATTGCATACCTTTGTGAAGCATATCACATAATTCAGTTAAATACAGT